>CM076573.1:891611671-891889914 GCA_034641835.2 Pinus albicaulis
GTGGATACGGATGTCCAAAAGCCCACTGATCCTGCTGAAGTCGAAGCATGGCAAAAGAAGATGGCGAAATGTCGAAGGATCCTATTGGAGGGCGTCAAGGATCATATTGTATCCAGCCTGCATGGAAAGGCTTCTCCATTTTTAATGTGGAAAGCTTTGACGGATCTATTCCAGAGTAAGAGTGACCAAAGGAAGCTGGCACTCAAAGATAAGCTCAGGAACATCAAGATGGAGAAGGGCGACAGTATCGCCAAATACCTCACGAAGTTCACTCAATGCAGAGATGAACTGGGAAGTGTGGGGGTTACTGTCGATGAAGAGGATATGGTCGACCTGGCTCTCCTTGGTCTTTCGAAGGCTTGGCACTCATATCAAGATAGTGTCAATGGTCGGGAGAAGCTGCCGGGATGGGAGCGCCTTTGGGCGGATCTCATGCAGGAGGAGATAAGGAGGACTACTCGAGATGGATCTTCATCAAAGGGAGCCGATGAAGAAAATTGCGCTTTGGTTGCCAAAGCAAAGAAGGGGAAGGGTAAGAAACCTTCTCATTCCGGTGCAAAGGGCAAGAAGCAGGATATGGCGAAAGTGAAGTGTTTTCACTGCCATGATCACGGACATTATGCTACCAATTGTCCAAAGAAGAAGAAGAACAAGCAAGCGGGAAGATCTGAAGATGGAGAAGCTTTGGCTTCACAGTTCGAGATTGACTTTTCACTGATTGCATGCTTGGTTTCAAGTGTGCTAGGATCGGTGTGGTTCTTGGACAGCGGTGCGTCATTTCATATGACGGGAGATCGGGAGTTGTTCTCAGATCTGGAGGACAAAGATTTGGGTGTGCACATCGAGATGGGCGATGATGGTAGATACAGTGCGACTGGTATCGGTACCATATCCTTTCAGAGGGAGTTTGGTAAACCCTTTGTATTGAAGGATGTCATGCATGTACCTGGATTGAAGAAGAACTTGATCTCTGTGGCGATGTTGGAAGATAAGGGGTATGATGTGGTCTTCAGCGAAGGAAAAGCCTTCCTGCGCAGTAAGACTACTGGAGAGACCCGGAAGATAGGGGTTCAAACCAAGAACCTTTATCGGTTGCAAGTAGATGGTTGCGCAGCAATGGCATGCAAGGCGGGAGAAGTGGTGAGCCGGGATGATGAGGGCGAACTATGGCACAGGAGATTGGGCCACCTTCACCACGGAGCTTTGAAGATACTGCAGCAGATTTCTACTGGGCTTCCTAAGGGCACTCTTGCGCAGTCAGATCAGTGCAAGGGGTGTACCTTGGGGAAGTATGTGAAAGCCACCTTTCACAAGAAGGATAGTCACGCCACGACGATCCTTGAGAGAGTTCACACAAACGTGTGTGGTCCTTTCTCAGTTGCTTCGACAGCAAAGCACAAGTATTATGTGATCTTTGTTGATGATTTCTCTCGAAAGTGCTGGATCTTCTTCATGCAGAAGAAGAGTGATACATTCGTGAAGTTCTGTGAGTTTAAAGCACTGGTCGAGAAGGAGTCGGGGAAGAAGGTGATTTCTCTAAGGAGTGATAACGGTGATGAATTCATCTCGGCTGAATTCAAGGAGTTTTGCAGCATAAAAGGGATTCGGAAAGAGCTCATCGCACCCCATAACCCATAGCAGAAAGGGGTGGCTGAGCGGAAGAACATAACAATCGTGGGTGCTGCACGGGCGTTGTTGCATGATCAGGGTCTACCCCTTCACTTGTGGGCTGAGGCATGCAATACAGCAGTGTATGTGCAGAACCGTTGTCCTCACAAGGTTCTTGGCATGAGTACACCGAAGGAGGCTTATTCTGGCAAGAGGCCTGATATTTCCCATTTGCGGATCTTTTGTTCTCCTGTCTACATGCATGTGACGAAGGATGCGAGAAGGAAGTTGGATCCAACTGCTGAGGTTGGAATATTTGTGGGGTACACTGATACACCTCACAACTACCGGGTGTATTTGTCAGACAGTCGCAAGACTGTTGTGCGACGGGATATAAAATTTCAGGAGGAGAAAGCCATGCAATGTTCACTTGAGAGGGAGCTACACTTGCATGCAGATGAGGAGCTGTTAGTTCCTAAGGAGGAGCTTCCGGATGTGGATCAGCCACAAGAGGAGGTTCAGGAGGTGGAAGAAACCACCCATGTAGCGCCAACCATCAGAGGGCGCATGCGCACTACAGAAGCTGAGCGACTGGCTCGGGATGCAGAGAAGGTTGTAGGACCACCTACAGCACAGCGCAGACAGAGACAGTCACCGGATCGGTACACTGGATACATGGCACTTGTGAGTCAATGTGTTGTGACGGATCCATCCTCTTTTGAGGAAGCTGTGGAGGAACCCGCATGGGTTGATGCCATGATCGAAGAATATGATTCGATCGTTAGGAACAGTGCATGGGAGATTGTCCCAAGACCGGTGGGGAAATCAGTGGTGGGTTCGCGATGGATCTACAAAGTGAAGCAGGCAGCTGACGGGAGTGTGGAGAAGTACAAGGCGAGATTTGTTGCCCGTGGCTTTTCACAGATCGAGGGGATTGACTATGAGGAGACCTTTGCACCTGTCGCAAGGTACTCTTCCATACAGACGATCCTTGCTCTCTCAGCGCAGATGGGATGGCACATTCATCAGATGGATGTGAAGACTGCGTTCCTCAATGGAGTTCATTGAGGAGGAGGTGTACATAGAGCAGCCTAAAGGTTTTGAGATCTTCAGCAGTGAGTCGCATGTGTGCCGACTCAAGAGAGCACTGTACGGGCTGAAGCAAGCACCTCGTGCTTGGTACACTCGGATAGACAGCTACTTCACCGGGCTTGGATTCTCCAAGAGTGAGGCAGATCCAAACTTGTACCAGATTGTGGTGGAGGGGAAGCTGTTGATCATCGTACTGTATGTAGATGATCTGATTTTGACTGGCGATGAGCAGTTGATACTTTCATGCAAGGAGGATCTTGCACGAGAGTTTGAGATGAAGGACTTGGGCATCCTTCACTATTTCCTGGGATTGGATATTTCGCAGCGCAGCGGAGGACTGTTTGTTTCTCAGGGCAAGTATGCCCGGGAGATTCTGGAGAGGTTCAACATGCAAGGCTGCAAGCCTGTTGACACTCCTCTTCCTGGTGGTTGGAGGAAGGAGGATGCTACTTAAGCAGAGGTAGTGGATGCCACTGTCTATTGACAGTTGGTGGGGTCGCTTATGTATCTGGTCAATACACGACCCGATATATGCTATGCAGTTAACCAACTTTCGTAAGCTATGGTTAAGCCTACCAAGCTCTTTTGGAAGGCAGGCAAGCATGTATTGCGCTATATTAGAGGCACATCGGGATATGGTCTATGGTACAGACAGGAGGATGGAGCGAAGATTTCTGGCTTCACTGATGCAGATTGGGCAGGGAGTCCAACGGACCGGAAGAGCACATCTGGAGGAGTTTTCAGCATTGGGTCGACAGCAGTTTCCTGGTACAATAGGAAGCAGAGATCCGTGGCACTCAGTTCAGCAGAGGCTGAGTACATGGCAGCTAGCTTGGCTGCATGCGAGGCTATTTGGATGAGGAAGATCCTCGTTGGATTGTTTGGGTTGCATTTGGAGCCTACAGTGATTTACTGTGATAACCAGAGTTGCATTAAACTCTCGGCTAATCCAGTATTTCATGATAGATCCAAACACATCGACATCAGGTACCATCATATCAGAGATTGTGTTCGGCGGAGAATCATGATGCTTTCATATGTTCCCACGGAGGATCAGGATGCCGACATCCTGACGAAGGCGCTCACCAGGAGCAAGTTTGAATTCCACAGAGGCAGGATAGGGGTTGCGGATAATCCATATCTTGCTGAGAGGGAGTGTTGAAAATGCAGCAAGATGATGGAGCTTAGTGAAATGAAGTCGCCTTCACTAAGTGGGCCCGCAGGCAAATTCTGGCGCAAAGTCTATTTTTAGACATATGGAGCATGGTCTAGGGGTTGCGGTATGTTATTCTTGGAGTATTGGTCATGTTGGTAAAAATAGATGGACCTCTATTTTTTGGACCTATAGGTCGAAGTCTATTTTTAGACTGCCTATTCCTTAAAATAGGGAAGTCAAATATTATTTACCCTTAATAATATTTGGACTCTAAACTTCAGTTTACTCTCTTGGAGCACTTCAGTTCGAGCCTTGGAAGTGGCTCATGCATCTGACAGAGGAATTACGCTATTCCTAGGGGTTTTGTGAGCTCATGCATGGTTGACTTCAGTTAGGACTTCAGTGGCAGAATTTTGGTGGAGTTAATGAGACAGCTAGTGGAGTTGTGTTCGGTTTAATTTAGTTGAACTGGTTGAGATTAGTTTTAACTAGCTAATCAACTAGTTATGAGTGGAGTGAATTAAATATTATTTAATTCATTAATTAGTAACTCATTATTCAACTCAAGAACACATCAGTTCACTACAGTGCATGCACAATTCAGTGGAGACCAGTGAAAGAGGTAGATGAAAGAGTGGAGTTAGCTATCAGTGGCGACATCAGTTGTGCATGAGATTTGCACCACACTTGGAGGAATTTCCCATGATGATTGCGCTGTCAAGCTAAGGAGATTCAAACCTTGGATCTCTATTTAGACAGGCCATTATTGCGCAATAGAGGCAAGGCAGATAGTGGTGTGTTTTGAACCTGTGACTTGTTCAAAACCAAGCTAGTTTGTGTGTAACTTCATGAGAAAGTATTGAGTACTTGTGAGGAGTATTGTACTGAGTTTTTTACATGATTTCTCCATTATAATATACACAATAGCTGCGGGGTTTTCAGCTATAGGCTTTCCCCATACATACTGTGTTAATGTGTATGATGATTTGATGTGTTATCGCTTGTTTTATTTTCTGCATGTGTGATGATCTGAGTGGAAGAGATTATGTGTTGCATATGAATTCGAATTGATATGTGATCAAGATAATCTCAGTGGATAAAATATCATTATTCAGCAAATTTCTACATCTTCTTCTTCTTCATAATCTATGTAAAATAATTTCTTTTCAGCACACTTATGACCTTTAGTGTATTTTCTATCACAACTGTAGCAAAGCCCTTTTGCTCTTTTTTCTTCCAATTGTTGTGGTGTCAACCTTGTAGGTTATGGAAATCTAGGCATAGCAACACTTACTTCTTTATAGAATTGAGTGGTAGGCTTCCTTGTCGCCATAATTTTACATTCAACTTTTCTTGCCAACCTGAATGCCTTCTCCAATGAATCATGTTCCAAAACATGAACTTCATGTTGGATGTTATCCTTTAGAGTGCCTATGAAGAGATCAATCCTGTGTTCCTCTGGAATATCAGTTACCCTTATATTCAATTTTTGGAAGTCCTGAATGTGCTGCCCCACTAAACCCTTTTTCTTGAGATTTATAAATTGGCTAAAGAAGGTGTTGCTCTTTGTATCCTCATAATTTGCTATCATTTCCTCCGAAAAAATTGACCAAGTGACATTTTTTTTACGAGATCAAAGCCATCGATACCATACAAATGTATTTTGTTCTAAATGTAAAGTTGCAATGCGTAGCTTTTGTGTGTTTTGCACATTATGGAGATCAAAATATTGCTCCATCTGTAGTATCCATGTTACAGGATCCTTTCCATCAAACTTCCTCATATCCATCTTTGGAATATGGTGGTTCTTCCCGCCAACATTAGAGTTTATGAAATCACAATTAACATTTATTTTCTTCTCATCATGAGGTTCTTCTACTATCTTTTCACCATTAGGAAACCTTTCTTGTATCAACTTTGTCAAACCTTCCATGTCTGCTTTTAGAAAATTCTTCATGTTTTCCATTTTCTCATCGATCTTAGCTTCCATGTCATCCATCTTAGATTCCATGCCAACCTCCATGCCATCAATCTTAGATTCCATGCCATCTATCTTAGATTCCATGCCTTTCTTCAAAACTTCCATGTCATTTTTTGTTGCTCTTTGCGAGAGCGAAATTTGTTGCACTTGCTCTTGTAATTTTGATATGTCATGTTGCCATTCTTCGTCTTCATGAGTCATAGTAGAGCTTTCCAAAGGCTTAATAGGTGTTGAATTCTTTTTAGGGGCCATTTTATAATCCAATACTGATATCTATTCTACAATATGCCCTTGCAATCAATTCAACTTGATTCTTCAAACAAGACTTATGCAATTCGGAAAACAAATACACACCTTTTACTTGCTTTTGAGGAGCTCGATATTGAAATTGTATTATCTCTGTGATTGCGGCTCTTCAATATCTAAAATTCAGCACTGAAGTAGCCCTCTGAATTCTCTTTTGAATGCCACAAGTCTGACTTGATTTGGATTCTCCAAGACAAAGTTATGTCCAATCTCCCACAATGACCTAATTATGGACTAGTTCAGTATAGCAAACTTGTAAGAATTTCCACATGTCACTGTTTTGTCCTTCGCCTCTGAAATTGATAGCAACGAAACTAAATTCTGTGTACTTGCGACCAATTTTTACGGCACTCCAATCCGATGCTCAAAGAGAGAGTTATTGAAATTTTCCCATGATCACCTTTTTGAGATGAAATTCGGGAGCCTGAAAAAGTACTACCTTCCACAGATCATATCTCAAAAAATATTGTGAAAAAAGCTCTGAAATGTTTTGAAGAGTTTCCTTAGGATTTCAGCTTCGCACCATAAAAATTTCAGATTCTGAACCTCAGTAGAAACAAAGTTATAGCGGAAATTTGATGATGACCTGTTTAGGAGCCTGAAAAAAGACCTAACTTCCACAGATCATATCTCTGAAAATATTGCGAACCAAGCTATGAAATTTTAGAAAACCTTCCTCGGGATTTTAGCTTCGCACCCTAAAAATTTTAGCTTCTGAAACTTCGTAGAAAAAAATTTATAGCGAAAATTCCACGATGACCTGTTTGGAGCAGCGAAACCCTAGAATCCAAAGCTCTGATACCAAATGTTGGGAAACCAACTCCAAAAAGAGAAGAAAAGAGATATCAATGCCTTAGAAATAAGCCACTTCGAGGGGGAAACCTCCAATACATTACATGAATGAACAATTCTTGGATGATTCAATTTACAAAACCTCCTTTCTATATATAGGAGTCCATGGGGCCATAATGTAATCCTATTGGGCCACAATGTAATCCTAGCTGACCTAACAATAATAATTTAAGGGCACAATAATAACAAAATGGGGGTTACAAGGGTACAATAATAACAATAAGGGGTTACACTAACAATAATAAGGGACTATACTAGTGATATAAGAACCTAACAGTGTTTTTAATACGTTATTCATTTCAGTTTTCCAAGATCAATAGATTCTAGACAGTGATATAAATATTCATGTGATAGTAAGCCTTAGTATGTATTATCCGTGTGTTTTATAGTTTCTCATTTTATAATCTCATGAAAATATATGTCTTCTCAGTATTTGAATAAGATTAATTGATTCAGAATTCATCTATGTTTTGATGCTCTGAGTTGATATTTTCAAATGTTTTCATTTTGATCCTCTAAAGATACTATAGGATTCATTGTGTATACCCTATTGTAGTGGATTTTTATCATGCTTTATCCATCCATCTACAACAATGAAAAAGGTCTAGGATATTTTATCCACCTTGTCATTATCAATCCTAATCATACAACCAGTTATGTTGGTTAATTAATCTAAATGCTAGTTATTTGACTCCATCACCGAATGAAATATTTACTTCAGGCCCTACCAAACCCTACATTTCACAGCATATCTAAGGATATGGCCACTATGCAAATTTTATAGATAACACTCTCTATATTGAAGGGACTAGCCTTCAATTTATAATTTGGAGTGAAAATGTTACCTTGGAAACTTCTCTCCACAACCAAGAGAAACTTATGAGTGATAACAAAATGTATGCTTATTCGAGAATGCCATTTGGATTAGAAAATTATGGGGCAGATTTTCATAGCTCCATGGTTTACACATTCAAAGAAATGATTGTAAAATCATGGTTTATTACCAAGATGACCCAACTATGTACTCCATACTTAGAACATCTCACTAGGATCACCTATGACAACTTTTTGAAATATGCATCCAATATGGAGTATCCCTCAACTATATGAAGTATCTATTTGGAGTATAATAAGGAAGTTTTCCTGACCATTTAATAATCCAAAATGGAATTTATATGGAATTAGAAATATTCAAAGAAATAGGTGAGTTAAAACCTCCTACTACAAGAAAATAAGTACAATCATTTTTTGGAAAAATAATTTTTGTGAGAGACTTTATTTGAGATCATGGATCCATCATTAATATTATAAACAAGTTCCTAGAATCAAGGACATGAAGTTGTAATGGAAAAAATAAACTTATAAATCCTTCAAACAAATCATGTCAGCAATAGCCTTATGCCCCTTCTTAATCATTTCCTACATTACAAAATATTTTGTCTTGTATAGTTTGACATATGATGACAACATTGCTACAGTATTCACCTAGAGAATGGAACGCAAAGTCATTACAAGAACATGAATGGAAACATTATTTTATGGAAAAACAATCTTATGCTGTATTCAAGGGTATTACATATTTTAAAAATTATATTCTGGCATCACATGTAATAGATTATGTACCTTATCCACTTGTTAAGATGATGTAGACACAATAATCAAGAGATGATAAGTGGGCTAACTAGTTGGCCAAATACAAGAATATTACTTTTTTATCAAACCCCTACAAGTCATAAAGGGACAAGGATTATGTAAATTAATTGGAGGGGTTGAAGAGGTAAATATCCAGTCTTATAATGAAGAAGGTCAAGATCTAGTGAGTATAAAATGTTGCATTCTATTTGATATTGGGATATTTTCCAAATGGAATGACATAAAATAAATATGGGCTCTCAAGATAAAATAAAAATATTATGTATTCATATCCATAATATTATCAAGAATAAATCATGATGGAGCATTATTAAGGTGCCTCTCTCAAATAAAACCATCGATATTATTAGAGAAATGTATGAAGGAATATGTGGAGGGAATTTCCCCCCTGTTATAATAGCTTAAAAAATTCTTAGAATTGGATTTTGTTGGCCTACTGATTTTAGAGACGCACATGCTTATATAAGGAAGAATATTTTATGTCAAAAATTCTCAATAAATCAAAGGAATATTATTATGTTTTTAAAGACAGCTTCTAAATGTGCTCCTTTCACTCAATTTGAATTGGATGTTACTCGTACAATTAAATCCTATATTAATACTAGTATGCATATATAATAATAACAATAGATTACTTTAATAAATGGACAAAAATATTATCCTTTAAGAAGAAAAAAATAGATCTTATACATTTCCTAGAAGAAATCATTATTGCAATATTTGGTGTTTTCAAGAAGTTTATCATAGACAATGGATATATATTCATTACATCCAAATTTATAAAATTTTGTGTTAGATATGGGATTCTTACATGGAAATATTCCATATTTAATCCACAAGGTAATGGACTTATTAAATCAATGAACAAGCCTCTAGTTAATGTATTAAAGAAAATAATAGTATAAAATCAGAAAAAATGGCACAATAAGTGTTCAATGCTTTATGGGCTTGTAGATTCACCCCAAAAGTAATAACTAGCCAAACACCATTTCTTCTAGTATATGGAAAGGATGTAAGACTACCTGTACATATGGAAATAAATGAGCTAACTATAGTAGAACATATGCAGGATGAAAAATGAATCATGCTAAAGAAAATCATACTTTTAGAAGGATTCAAAGAAGACACGAAGCTATATCCAGGAGTTTCAATAAGTGAGAAATAAGTAAAAATGTATCAAGAGGCCAATTAGTGTTATTATGTAATAACACCAAAGAAGATCCTTCAATGAAAAATAACTTCAATACTTTATGGAGTGGACCACATACCGTAGAAACTATTAATGGCTGTAATTCATATATTTTAAAGGAATGGATGGTCAAGCATGGAGATTATTATTAACAGGAAACATCTCATGCATTTATTTTCTTGGAAGTCCTTAAATACCTCTTTCTATATATTTGTATAACCTTGTATATATCCAACTTGTATCTTGTTTCATCCACCTGTATAGTTTGACTCCATAGCCCATGAAAAATAAAATCGATCTAGTTTTGGTACTCTTAGCAACCCATAGGTACTATAATACCACAGTAGGATCCAAGTGTTGATGTAATTCGATACTCCTTTTTGTTCTTCCCAACCCCAAATTTTCCTTGAATTAGTTAATTCTGAAGGAAAATGTGTGGAAACACTTTCCGCCCTCCACTTACCCATATCCACAAATATCCACAATCTACATCAAGATTTCTACATTTTCAACACATAGCCATTTTTCTTCATGTACATAGAAATTCATCAATTATTACCCCACACATTAATCCTTCCACACACATTATGTCCAACACAAAATTTCTCTTTCACAACCATGTGTTCACACAAAAATCCTTCCACACAAAATTCGATAACTTATCTCTTTACTTTCATTCCACACTTATTGAAAAAATTAGTCATTTTCTCCTTTTAAGGTTGGTTGAATTCTAATCTAAGGAATTTTAATCGTCGATGTGGAACAATGTTCTTGATATTGTATTACATCAACCACATCTTCCTCCACCTTGATATCATATTACGTGATATATCTATTTGTCAACTCTTTTCCTTGAAGTATGGGGATTACTTATCTCACTTATTTGACATTGTATTAAGCGAATTAAATTCTGTGGAACCTATTTAATATTTTGATTCTTACATGGCCCAATGAAGGTGGTATGTGAAGAGATGATATTCCATTAAATATTACCTTAACTTAAGGATTTAATAGCTAATACTTCCACTGCGACATTATTGATCCACCACACATCTCTTGAATACATTATTCCATTGAGAAGTATAGAAAATAAACGAAGAAAAGAGGAAAATTGTGGATACACAACCAAGTCGCTAGGAATAAAAGATAAAATTTTACATTGGTCCATTGCATATCAATTACACTTAAGCTTGATCACATAGGACAGACAGAGAAATACAATTTGGAACAAAGGGTTGGAAAATGTTGCATGCATTCTAGAAGTCTTAGACATAGTGCATTGGTGTGCATGACAACTTGATTCAAATAGTAGAAATATTTGGCTCAATTCATAAATGAAATCTATATTTCTCACTTCCAAGGCCTTTAGAAGAACTATGAAGCTTCCTAAGCCAAGTAGGAAGAAAAATATTGCAAAATTCGACTCTTTCATACATTCAGAAGGTGGTAGGATGAATGTTTTACAACAATTTACATTGACTTATGCACCCATCCCATATAATCTTACTAATTTGGATATATATATTATTTCTAAGCCATATAGAAATTTCTTTTTAGTGTTTTCCCATGTTATGGGGCATGAATCAACTACAATAGTTCCCAATTTAGTACTATATATTAAATTGTATTTTTATTTCAAAATAGGTAGAATTTTTGGTTGGGAGAAAATAATATCCAATGAGATTTCATACCAGTTGGTCAATTTCCCTAAGCCTTGCAAAATCTAAATGACATCCTCCCTAGTAATCATAATAGTGTCATGTAATATCTTCCACTCACTTCCTTGTAAAAACAATATGAACCCAAATATAGAACCAGCTAAATTGTGTTTCCTATTTTGTAGAAGGATGAGCCCTCATTCCATTTATATCAAGCTCAAGATCATTTGTTTTGTGAATTTAATCATATGCTGATAGGGAAAGAGCTGAAGAGGATTTTCAATGAAGCAACAAAGTCTTTATTGGGAAAAGGGAGATATGAGGATGGGGAGTGGGACACCCTTAATGTAATATATGGATTTCAAGGAAAACCCTTATTGATAGATCGTTTTTTGATGTAATATGAAAACAATATCACTCATGGCTGATTTTATTTGATAGAAAATAAATGGAAACTAATTACACTTCATTTTAATGTGGGAGAAATTCCATGCATCTCTCAAAAAATTTTGAATTATTAAAAAATTTTAATTTGATTGAAGTCAAATCCATCAATGAATTTGACCTTGATGATACATTTTCTATTTATTTGGCACCTATGAGGTATTCAAATTTATTTATAAGGATTTTACAAGAAGGAAGACAAAACCAAGTATCTATAATACCAACCTCAGCCTCCCATGTTATTACTAAAGAAAGCACTAATAATGAAGGGAAACAAAAAAGAGATAAAATTCTTGCTAGTTCTCATCCTACTCAACTTTCTCAAACCATTTGAATCTCCTCTTCTACAAAAAATAAAAATGAAACAATTGCGATAAGAGGGGTTAATAATGGCCAACATTCCAATGGAGGTGATTTGGAGGATCCACCCTCTTATTTTTCCCTAAATAGATTTCATGAGGTCTCGTCATCTAAAATCAAGAGTTCGAGTAAAATTGGATTGCAAAATGTGGAAGGGATCATCGATGTGGAGGTAGACAACACTATAGTCCTCGATTGGGTCATGAATATAATTATTAAAGATAAAAAGATTGAAAAAAAGTTTGCTACTGAAGAGCCTATCTCATTTGAAGATAAATCCTTGACCATGTATGACATCCATTGTGAAAATTATACCAAAAATATAAAACTCAAAAAGGTGCAAATAAAGAAGTAAAAAGTAGTGAGAGAAGAAAAAATAGAAATCAATGTTTCATGAGTTAGACATTTTTACTCCTAAAAATATATCATACCATGAGGATTCTCTCTCTCATTTGGTAACATATTAAGGAGATGAAAATTTGAGATTTAAGAGGAGAATATAAGACCTTTAAGAAGTTCTTAATCTGACACCCCTACCGATGACTCTATTATCCATTCAAGAACCAAAAGTGACAAAAACACCTGGAACACCCCAAAGGATTAGGACATAATCATTTTTGTTAATTTGAAGCATCTCACGGGTTTCTATAAATACAAGTAAATGACCCAGAGTCATAGAGAAAACCTAGAAATTTTCTCTATAATTAATTAATTTATCCCAAAGACTTAAATAATTTTCTAAGTTTCTATAAAGGGACCTGGAATGTTGTCAATAATTCATTGAAAATGATTTAAATACACGTGTGAATAAAATAAACTCTCTCAATGAACTTCATAGACATTAGCAGATCCTCCCACCTAAAAAATAATTAAATTCAATATGCTTTTCCACAATTAAAATGCTTGAAGAGGCCCTTGATGAATGTTCAAGCATTGTAGACTACAAAACTAGTAGCTTCTTTAAATCCATTAAAGTTGTTTAAGACCTTAAAGGCCCCTTAATTATTACAAACCCTATGATAATACCTAAGGATGTTTTAAAAGAAAAGATGAAAACTATTATATTTTCATTAAGAGCTCACTTCAATAATCTACTGAATTTGATGAATCTCAAATCAAGAAATGGATAGCTACATTCATTAATGGTAAAAATGACCATGTAACTAATATCACATTGTTGTAGTTATATTCCAAAGAAATAGAAGATGAAATATTTACTTTAAGAGTGAATCAATATATAAATATCCCACCTATGAAAAAATTCAATGAAGAATGGCTCATAAATTTAAAAAAAAAAATCATTTATCAAAAAATAACTACTTGAGTATTTACAACAATAAATAGCTTAGGAGCCTATTATATTTAGCTTCTTCTATAGTAGCTACATGAGAGAGAAAATTAATTCCACCTCTAATCCTTCTACAATTTTTTTAGTTTTTATTTCTTTTGAAGAATTTTCCTACTCTCTTCTTATTCTTCACTTAACCTAACTTTATTTAATTGTTTCATATTCTATAAATTCAATCCCTAACTAACTTATCTCTTTCTTCTATGTACCTTTATGATTACTCGTATTAGTTATGACACCATTCCTTGCCCTTAGGGAAAATGCATTTATTCTTACAATTAAGTAAAAAAAAATTGTGACTATGCTTTAGCAACTTAAATTTATTATGAGACTTCAAGTGTATAAATTATTTTTCACCCTCGCAGAGAACTTATTTTGGGAAATCGTTTCATTTGCGATTATAAAAATTTAAATACCAAATAATAATTATGAGTCTCATGATTTTTTTCCTGTGGTATTATGATTTCAAATGTGTGACATATTTTTGTAGTTCTTGTTGATTTTTGTGTAGCTTGCGTGGTACTCCAAGCCCTAGGGTTCGGGGATTGGAGGGAAAAATGTCACACGTAAGCTTGAAACCCAAGCCTAGGGTTTTTCACCCATCGGGATTTGGGTGAAAACCATCAGCACATTTCGACATGTGATGAATAAGCATGATATCTCTTGGCGAGGCGAATATAATGCAATGAGAATCATGTGATTCCGAGTTGTAGAAATGGAGCTATGGATTTTTGACATTATTTGACGGGTTTTTACATGAAGTGTCAAGGTTGTCTTGGTGTAAAAATGACTTGTGATAGTTGTTCAAGCCCTAGAATGACGTTGAAGAAGCCCTTTTTTTGGTGTATAAATAAGATGTGTTTTGAAGGCATTTGCACATCCAAGAAGAGCATCAAAACATCAAGAATACCTATGTGTTTGGAGTACGTATCTTAGACAAGGATAAGGAGACACGAAACTGAGTTTAGGAGAGATTTATCTCTTCATTTTGTTGCGGATTCATCTGTGGTGAAGGCAGAAGCTAGAAGGTGCTTAAAGAGAATAATTATGGGATTTTGTGGCATGTATCCCTTGTTGAAAAGAACCGCAGATCAGAGGTAATATTAAAGGGTTTTATGTGCATGTTTATAGTGGTTTAGTTATTTTGTTTTGGGTCGCTAGTGATGATGTTACAACAACATCAGTGGAGGCTTGTTGGGAGTCAAAGAGACATAGTGAGCATCCAACCCAAACTAAAGGCGTCAACCATTCTTCAAGTGTCAAAACCCTTGTTGTAGGAGATCCAAGGGTTGTAGGTTTCCTTAAGGTGGATTCTTAGGGACCCACAACAACAAATTGGAATCCTAGAAAGAAAAAAAAGGGTGAAATGGGAACACAGTGATTGGAGGACTATTGTAGCATATTTTTGGAGGGTTTTTGGATGCCCTAATGAGATATAGGAAGATAAAATAGTGTACACATAACCCTAGGCAAGAGAGTAGTAGGAGGGAGTTGCAGGTGATCTCTTAGTGAAGATTGGATGTTAGTTGGATAGTTTTACTAGGTGAGGACATGTTGTAGAGAAGTATATTGGCAGCCAATAGAAGGGTATTCTAGGTGTAAGGATGCCCTAGCTAGGTTCAGATGCTACATCGTGGACTTTTTCACTAGTGGAATGTTGGAGGGAAGCGTTAGAGTGGACCAAGTGTGAACGTGGATTGGGAATTTGTGGGTTGCTGCAGGGCAGCATGACAGTGTCCAATTTAGAGAATGATGTGCAACATATTAATGGAAAAAGGTGGTTTCTAGAGTGGAAGTTGTTTAGCTTAAGGGTCTGATCAACCAAGAGAATTTTGTTGAGCCCGAGACTTGTCTATGGAGAAGTACTTGTACAACATATGATGGGTAGTCATGCTAGCCCGTTTTGATTGTGGGAGATGGACATATTGTTGTGATAGGTGTAAGCCCTACATGCCCTATGTTGGTCTTCATCGTTGGATCGCAGGAAGACCATAGTGGGTTGAAATACCTAAGTAGTTGAGGAGAAGTAGTGGGTAGATTGAGAGTTGTTCTTAAGTGGAGCATTGAACAACTCGATAGGAGTCTTGATGTGTTGTGACATTGATGGAATAGGGCACAACTAGTGAGTAGACTGATAGCCGAGATTCAATGGCCATATGGAATTATATCATTGATAGAGGAAGAAGCTGCAGATCAAGAGTCGAAGGATTGGGAAGGTACAGGGTACGATCAAGAGGAGCTGAGAGAGCATGCGGAAGCTAGATGGTTAGAGTATCTTGTTTAGGGCATATTATTTTTCGATGGAATAACACAAAGCCCTAGCTTTGTATCTTATATCAGTAGATGTAGGAGGGCCATTATCCCTGGTATGGCAGCTCTCAACTATTGTATTATATCGGTTGGATTATTTCACTTAATTTATTAAAAAAATTGTAAAATTTGTCTATATTTTGTGCATATGTGATTTATTGTTGTTTATATTCCATTTTGAAAAGTAGTTTGTTTCAATTATTTTTTTGGTAGCATTAGATATTTTGAGACTTTATCCTAGACCCAACATCGTGTAAAAAAAAAAGGAGATCACATCGTATTTGAGATACTTTTGAGGGATAGTGAATCAGAGTGTGCACAACGATGCAAATCAGAGGGATTTGTGGGTGTCTAGATCATGGAGTAGAGGATTCAGCAGAATACATGGAGATGTGGTCCTGACTGGCTTGGCAAGGATATTGGCTAGGAGTTTTGGTGGATTGGTGGTGAGTCTTGTGAAATTTTTTTTCATATAGGCCAGATTACTAATCATTGACTTCTATTGATTTGTCATGAATGGTTTGGAAAACTCAAATATTGCTTTGGCATGGAAGATATGACATTTATTGCGATGGATTCATGTGATGGACTGGATATTCGCGGGCTAGAGTCTTCATCAGATCGGGATATTACATATCTGAGATTGGTGGGATTTGCATGAGTCATATTTGATACAGGAGGATGAGTTCTTGCAGGACTGGGCCATTTGATATCATGTAGGCTCAGAGGGAGTCTAGTCTTGGAGGGAGTAACCCTACTAAAGTTCGGGATCTTCAGTTTCATATATGATGAGGTAGAGGCACTATCGATATTTCTGGGTTCATTCTACAAAGTATGTTGCAGTGATGGATGCCAGATGGGATAGTATCATCACTGAATAATGATGGTTACTTCCTAGTCTTGGAAGTACCTCCCTCACTAATAGGGAGTGTTGATTTTTGTGTAGTTTCGGGAATTGGTAGGAAAAGTGCCACAAGTAGGTTTGTGAGCTTGAAACCCAAGGTTGGGGTTTTCCCCCATTAGGATTTGGGCTAAAACCGTGAACACATTTCGACATGTGATGAATGAGGATGATATATCTCGACAAGATGAATCTAACACAATGAGAATACTCTTATTCTGAGTTGAGAAATGGATTTATGAATATTCTATGATATTTAATGGGTTTTCACATGAAGTGTGAAGGTCGGTTTGGTGTAAAAATGACTTGTGACAGTTTTTGTAGCCATAAAATGACATTGAAGAAGCCCTCTTTTTGGTTTATAAATAATAGTTGTTGTGAAGGCATTTTCACAACCAAAAAGAGAATCAAAACATCAAGAATACCTCTGCATTTGGAGTGAGGATCTGAGAGAAGGAAAATTTGACAAGAAGTTGAGTTTAGGAGAGGTTTACCTCGGTGTTTTGGTGTGGATTTCTATGTGGATAAGGTCACAGCTAGAATGTGCTTAAAGAGAAGACTTATGGGTGTTTGTGCATTTCTCCCTTGATTAACAAAACCACGGATTGGAGGTAATATGAAAGAGTTGTTTTCTACATGTTTATAGTGGTTTAGGTATTCTGTTTTGGGTCGTAGGTGATGATGCTACAATAGAATGTGTGGAGGCTTGTTGGGAGGCCCAAAGACCTAGTGAGGGTAATATCACCTAGGCACAGCTTCTAAGGAGACAACATAACCTAAACTGAAGGTGTCAAACCTTGTTCAAGTGGCAAAACCCTTGTTGTAGCATATGCTCGGGTTGTAGGGTACCTTGAGGTGGATTGTTAGGGACCTACAACAGTATATTGGAAGCCTATAAGGACAACAAAGGGTGAATATGGAACAAAATGATTGGACGACTGTTGTAGAATATTTTTGGTGGGTTTCTGGATGCCCTAACCAGAGATAGGAAGCTACAAATGTGTGCAGATAACCCTAGGCAAGAGAGCAGCAACACAAAGTTGCAGATGATATCTTGGTGATGATTGGATGCTAGTTGGATCAAATTCCTAGGTGAGGACATGTTTTAGAGAAGTCTTTTGGCAACCAATAGAATGGTATCCTAGGTATGAGGATGACCTAGCTACGTACATATGCTCCACGTAGACATGGTCAATCGTGGACTATTGGAGGGAAGCGTGAGAGTGAACCAAGTGTGAACATGGATTGGGAATTTATGGTCTGTTGGAGGAAAACATCATAATGTATAAGTTGGAGCCTAGTGTGCAACACCATGATGGACAAAGGTATTTTCTAGAGTGGCAGTTGTTGAGCTCAAGGGCTTAATCAATCAGGATGAGTTTGTGGAACCTAATACTTTTGTGTGGAGAGGGAATTCTACAGTGGATGATGGGAAATCCTCCTAGCACATGTTCATTGTGGGAGATGGACATCTTGCAGTGATAGGTTGAATTCCTTTGTTCCCTACGTTGTTCTTCATCGGTGCAATGCAGGAATACCATAGTGGGAATATTGAGAGTTGTACACAAGTGGAGCTGTGAAGAAATTGACAAGAATCTCAATGTGTTATGACCCTAATGGACAAAGGCACAGCTAGTGATTAGATTTATAGCTAAGATTCAATGTCTCTATGGACTTGGAAAATTGGTAGAGGCTGGAGTTGCATATCGAGAGCCAAAGAATTGAACAAGTACAGGGTACGACCGAGAGGATCTGAGAGTGCATGCGACAACCATATGGTCAGAGTATCTTGTTGAGGGCATAATGTTTGTATATGGATTGAAACCAAGCCCCAGTTTTTTATCTTGTATAAGTGGACGTATGAGGTCCATTATCCCTAGTATGGGAGCCCTAGACTATTGTATTATATTAGTTGGATTAATATAACGAATTTGGGTTACTGAACAAAACTGTAAAACTTTGTATATATTTTGTGCATATGTGATTTACTATTTTTTATATTCCATTATAAAAAGTAGTATCATTGTGATTCTTGGTTTGTTAGTGTCAGAGATTTTAAGACTCTATCCTAGACCCAAGGTCGTGGAAAAAAAATATTTCTTTGAAGGTATGGACCAGTGATTTATATTTCTGTCTATCTAAATTTTCTTCAAGTATGTTCCCGCACATGTATTTATGGATTACAATGTGGAATGAATTTGTGATAATTTACTTTATTTGTTATTATTTTGTTACTTACTTTTAAGAACATCTAGTCCACTAGCAAATGTATATGTTCAATGCTTAATCTCTAATATTAGATTTATATCCATATTAGATTGTGATCAATATATGAGTACCACCTCTATAAAAATATGAAAGGAAGCTAGAAACAAACTCTAGGAGGTCGAATTTTTTCCTTGACAAGAAAAGGGATAAAAAAATTACTTACACTTATGCCCCAATATCAAGTAATCAAATTGTTAATTTAAATTTTAATTATGTATTGAATTGTCACAATTATCGTTCATCACATTGAAAACATGTTTAAAATTACAATCACATCATTGAGACACATTTATATTTGAGTGAACAAAGGAGTTGTATCATATACATATACATATATATATATATATATATATATATATATATATATATATATATATATATATATATATATATATATATATATATATATATCAAAATATGGAAAAATGTAATAAAAAATCAGGGCTTACATCTCAGTGATCATCTCTACAATTTTCTTAGTCTATCATAACACATGGATAAGTCTAGGGTCCCTCGACTTGATCTACATTCTGGTAGTAAAATTTCATTCAGTACATATTGGAAGAGCCTCACCCATGCACATGGTACTCCAACAACATGATGCAAAGTCTGCTCAGGGAGGTCCTCCACTTGTGACATGGGAATTTGGTAGGTTAAACCTTCCAATTTCTCTAATATGGATAAAGGAATCCTCTATACCTCTCTAGAACCCTACTTATTTCCTCTTCCTCAATGTTAATTTCATGGGAATCCCTCAGGACTGAATAGTCCACTATATTCACAATCACATAGATTTTATTAGTATTTTTGTTCCACATAAAAAAGGTATTTAATCTTATTGAATTCAATTATATAAAAAAAATGATATATATCAAATAAATTTGAAACAAAAATATCATTTGCCTATTTCACCCCATGCAACATTTGAAGGGATATCTCAAAGTATTCATGAAAATCGAGATCTACATAAGGGTATTCATCAACGATAATGATCTATTGATCCTAACAATTAAAGAAGTCAATTCGAAAAATGGCACATCTCACTCTTCCCCCTCTCGCTCAACCATGAGGTTCTCCTACCTTGTCATCCAAGGCTATCTTTCATGTATCATGCATTTCACAACTATTAGTGTAAATTCTAGAACTCGCTCAACGAAAAAGTACAAGATGTGTTTGCATTGATGTGTGCTGCAATGTTGCATATGTGTGTTTGATTGTCATTTATGTCAACTTGGTTGCTTGGGTTTCAGGTGTGTTGGATATGCATGAGTATAGGTGGCTACATGTTCCTTATGTATGGATTGTTTGTATATGGTCCTTAGCATGTCTACTTAATTGGACTAGCTTAGAGATGGTCCTTTGCTTGTCTACTAGCTTGGACTAGCTTGGAGATGATGGTTGAGGTGTAGATGGTCCTTAGTTGGATGATGGTATGTTAAACTAGCTTGGAAGTTGGATGATGGTGTGTTGCACTATCTTGGAGTCCTTCCCATGATGATGTTCTTCATCATCATGTTTTTCACTAGCTTGGAGGCCTTCCCATGATGATGGTATTCATGATCATATTTTGTTATACAGATGTTAGTGGTTTCTTCCGGAGTAAGAGTTGAGGAGCCTTGTTAATTAGGTCTCTATGGTCTCCATGTCCCGAATTGGGTCTCCTCTATGTTATACCTTGGGCTTGTTATTTCACATCCTAGGTATAAGTCAAAGTTTCTTATAACATAGTTTTACGACTCAGTTGATTAGTATGGTTATTAGTTGGCATCCTAGTCAACCTAGTTTGACTTTGGATTATGTTGGTGATGTTCCAGATACTTGGTAAAGTGTTACAGACGTGTCAGAGGAATATAGAGGACCTAAAGAGGCTTCCAAGCTTTGGAAGAATTTTCAGCATTTTCTTGGCCGAGTTAACTGAATTTTCACCATCCTCTTCCCCAACCGCATGCTTGTTGAGTCATGGGAGCATTTTTAGGTACACAGTCACATGGAGAGAAGCATATCTGACCTAATATAGCCCCAAAATTATAAACTCACATGGAAGTAGTGTTGTGGGAGCAACTAAGGAATTTTCTTGTGTTTTTCTTCACATTTTGCGTGCTTATCAACCTATTTTGGTGTTGTAGCAATGTTATTGATCAATATTTTTCAGAATATGGTTGGAAATTGTTTGTGGTCCCTCTAGAAGCTGATCAGGGTTGAAGATATCAAAGAGTTAGTGGATTTAGTGATTGATTTGGTCAAGAATCCTTCCTCAACCAAATCTCAAGTGCGTGAAAAGGATTGTTGAGTGATGCATAACCTGTAGCATTAACTAAGTGACTCAACACATAAAAATGACAAATAGAAGAAGCCTTTGAGTTCATTTGGTTGGTTTCTTGGAGAGTGATTGAAGATGAAGTTGTGAGAGAATTGAGTGTACAGAGTATGCAATAGTTTGTCACATATTTTTTGCATAGATAGATCATAGTTTTGTGAGCATAAATTAGAGATAGAGTTGGGAAGAAGATTCAGAATTTGTGTGTTGGTTGTGGCCCAATTTTGGTAGCTTTGAGATGTGCTTGTGAGAATTTTTTTGGTGTGAGTTGGAGTGAATAAATTTCCCCTTACGGGTTAGATTATGATTCAATTTTTGTGTGTAGAACAATGGTGTCATTGGGTTTCTCATTTTGAGCGAATTGAAAGTTCAGTACAAAAAAATTATGAAACGTAGTTCGCATGGAGGAAGTGACTACATGGAGGGTTCAATAATGTTGGCTTGAGGGGTCTTGACCCAGGTTCGGTGTGCAAGGTTTGCCAAAAAACCCCTATACTACTGGCCCTTTTGGCAGTGACCCACTTGCATAGGTCGTAGTCTCACCCAAAGTAGTATGGGTGGGTTTTGGAACCAGGTTTCCGCACCCTGAGAAAGGAAGGGTAAAGCAAGCAGGGCTGCGTTCTGTTCATATTACCTTGTCTCTGTGCAGGGTTAAATATGTATCCAATTTCATCCACGTGCACGCGATCTAAAATTATATGATTTTCATAACATCAACACAACATTACATAACCAGAACAAAAGAGATCTAGATCCAATTCAATACACAAACTTTCGTAGCACGATATAACCAGAGCGGAACCGATCTAATATTTCAATATACAGACCTTCACAACGCAAAGATAGAAAATGCATAACACAGTAATTACCAGCAATTCATTAAATAGTACTCACAGATTCAGATCTAATAATCCAGCGTATTCATTCATTCATCAAACTTTCCTTACAATTCCCTTCCCAACTTGCGCACACAGCAGCAGGGTCTGCACACAGCTGGACTAGGATCTCCGCGTACACAGCCAGCAGAAGTCCATTCCCCAAAAGCCCAAATAGATTTCTTACATAACTGATCGCATCAATAGCTCATCAAATCCTACCTTTTACCATCCGAAATGCCTCTCTATTTATAACAATCTAGCTTTAATCAATCCTATGGTCCACAACCCATGGTTTTTGGACCCCTAGTTTACCCTTTGGCCCATTACAATCTGTTCAGGGCTTTGACCCACCCAAAACCCCTATGATATACTAAATATAATAAAAAACAACCAAAATGGGCCAGTTTGGTAGCTTGTAGGGAGATCCCGTTCCAACAGTCCCCCAACACAATCTTGTTACTCATCCCGAGTCACTTTGGTGGCACACCTTCAATATGTGCACACAAGGTAGCCAGGGTGCAAAGGAGTGGTGGAAGCACCATCTTGCTTTGGGCTACAACGTATTGCGCCATGTTGATCATCGTAAGAGAAGCAAGCCCATTAAGATCTGGACCAACTCATTCTAACAACTGGTCGAGGCGTGCAATGGCGGACTGCGCATCATGTGCAAGCTGGAGTGCAGCATCAAACCATGGCTTCAAATTTTTGCACACAATATTCTTGGAGTGACGAAGGTCCTCAATCCTGTGTATGGTGGCCAGGTGCTGTGCAGGGGTGGGGGGAGGTGTGGAGGCCCAAACTCGATCTAGAACATCTTCTTCCTACTTCAATTCCCATTGGGCATGCCGAAGCGTGGGGTGGTGTTGTACTCTTGTCCATAGCTGTGTAGCCTCTTCAAGCAATTGGGCTCCCTGCGCCAGTTGTTCCTGAATAATGTGTGTTGCGTTAGCGACCAAAAAAATTTGCTGGGCCCGTTCTTCCGAAGGCATGACATACTGCTTGCGCACTTCTTGCATTACACTGGTAGACAGTCTTTGTAGCTCTATAGTAGATAGCTATGCTAAGTCAACTTGAATGTCCCCAGTAACCGGTTCAGAAGTGTGAATTATGGTAGTGTGGGGGACTAAACATACGTTGCTTCTAGTGGGCAGGTTCTAGAAATGGCGGAGATGTTGCAGCAGGTCCCGGTATCACAGCATTCCTATCGAACTTGGTTTGCAGATAATCCTTCCGGGTAGTAGCCCACGCGCACTCCTATTACTGCACTTAGCGTCTCTCGGTCCTCTTATCAGTTCCTCTTATGAGTTGAGATCCATAACAGAAAGACGAGCGTTATATAACATATGAATAAGTATAAAAAACCAGAATGTCGATAGCCGATGCCGCTTGATAGGAAAATAAATAGCCCGCCCCAACGTCCTCCAGCCATCCGCGCCCCATCCAAAGCTACTTAATGGCGAGGTAGCTCACATGTGGCGCGTATCCTCGATCTGTTGGACAATGCTTATCATAAATGGTGGTATTGATGATCTGCCACCCATTTTCTGTGTTTGTAAGTGCCTTTTGGCATTAACTCGGGATGAGGTGACATTCTTCCTTCATGTCCAAGGTCGTGTCCCTGCAATGTCAGAGCGTGGCTGACATGTTGAGGGAAATTTCGTATCTCAATGGAAGGCTGACACAAGGTGATCCTACAAGTCGATTGTGAGTCTTTTCGAAGAATTTATGCCATTCGTGGAAGGAGCATTCTTGTGCAAGACAACTACATCATATGTCCATATGTGATTTATTTCTCAAGACGTTCGCAGATTCTCCCAGATACACATGGTTGTAGATAGGTCCATAATCCTATGCGTAGTGAGGTTAGTAGTACTCTAGTAAGTCTGGTTGGGCAAGGGTCAAGCGCACCCTTGAGTGTTGTGCGTCAGTAGGTAACCATGTAGGTTGACTGACCTTGGGGCCCATCTGGCTAAGGGAGTTTCTATGCGCAGGATCACCATACTCCAGTACTTCCTCTGGGTAGGGAATACAGGTCCCTGCATAGGTGTTTCTTATCGAGTTAGCGGTAGTGCTTTGGACCTACATTCCATGAAACCCTTAGGCTTCGCAGGCTTCTGAGTGTCATTTGCGCCCTCTTGGCAAGGAAAGGTTCCTTCTATGGTAGAGATGCGACGGAGGTTTCTAACGGTCTGAAGGCTGCGAAGCACCGAAACCTCATGCAGCTGGCTCTGCCAATTCTCTAGCTCCTCATCGAAGTCGGAAAAACATTCACTGTCATTTTCCCAACAGAGCATCCCTTCATCCGTGGGGTTAACCCGATCTTCATCTTGCGTAGTGATTTTATAAATATGATCTAATTCTTCCTTCGTATGTGTTACACAGTAATTTTTCACCATCCCTGCAATCCCCGTCCCACACATTGGAGGGCTCATTTTGTGACCCATGAGCAGTGACATGGCTTGAAACCACTTTCATGACATCCCTCTGAACAAGAACTTTCATTTCCTTGAAGACATCTCGTTGTGAAAAACCCTAAAAATGGCCCTTTTAGCATTGGCACGAGCAGGAAGTACAGTACCTGCACCAATGGGGAAAATACTTCAAAAGGGTCGCGCCAGTTGGCGCTTTGTCCCAGAGTCACACTCGCGCCAGCCAATTTAAGGAGTGTTTTTTAAAAATAAATGGCATAAGTTTCGTCCTAACTGATCCAGGAACTGATATCTATCTTGAGTTGGGAGGTTTGGCTACGGGTTTCCATAGAGAGGAAGTGGTTTGCCAACTCTCATGGAAGCTTCCTTGAGGATAGGGCCAATCCCACGATTATAGGGATCCCAACTCCCCTTCCTCCATCTATTAAAGCTTGCCCATCTCCATTGCAAGCTAGTCTTCAAGTTCCCAAATTTCCAAGAGCCTTATGCTGCAAGAGCCTCCATAATTCCCTTAAGGCCAATTTCAAGCAAGGAGACTATCATCAAGATCTGAAGAGAGAGGTTTGTCCCATCCTTGACAGGCTTTTCGAGACGTGCTCTGCTGGCGACCCGCCGAAGGAAAGTTCAGCGTCAGAACTATGGTTGTAATTTTCCTTTGATTGATTATTAATGAACGACTATTGGTTATGGTTCCACTCTTGTTGTTATTTATGATGATGAGTTATGTCCTTTATGACTGAAATATAGTTGCATCTACTGGATTTTATGCTTGCACTTGTTTTTTTTTCTCGCGTGTGCAGGTGTCCTATCACGGAGATCGTGGGGATCGTGATCTGCTAGAGCTAAGGAACGGGAGCGCCACCTCTTCTACAAACAACAACGTTGGATTCCAGGTAAGTCTTCATCGCTAGTCGGTTTATTGCAATTAGGAACCTACACTATAGCGTGAATGATTGTTGCTAGACACAGTCTGGGCTAGTAGGGATCGCCTCTATCCGCAGAGGGGATTTACCTCCACAACAAATTGGCAACTCCACTGGGGATCGTTGGCTTGTTGTCGTTAGTTTTATAAGCTATAGACGGAGCCTGAAGTTGGCCAGATAGCCTTCGAAATGATTTTGCTCTGCAATTGCGAAGTAGATCAACGCTGCTTCAGTCAATCTCTGGTTTAGTTTGTAGACTGAACCCTTTGAGCATCGTCTTGTCTTTTCGATTGATTCTTGATCCTCCTTGCTTGATCAGCTCTTTTGGGCTAGTTCTTTCTGTGAATTTGGGTCTTTGATAGCTTGATCATTCACTAGTCTGCTTGTTGGATTGCTTATTTTTTATTTTTGACTGAGAAACTTGACTGGCGCGCTTTTTATCTTGACAGACGCGCCCATTGGCGCATGTTGCTTGTGTATCACTCGTGCCAATTCCTTTCTAGCGCTAGTTACAGCCTCACAGTCAGGCCAATCCTGTGAGCTGCTAGGGTTTACTCAGTTTGGAGCTTCCTAAGCCTGATCTGTGTGTTTGGTCTTGATTTTTCCATTGTTTGAGTGTTTTGGAGCCTTGATTGACTGACTGTCACTTTCGTCCTTTGGTTGTTTGCCCATTTCCATCGATTTTACATTCTATCCCTAGGTCATCTAGGTGCTTTTGTTTTTAGAGCCTTCCTTGGGAGTTTTCGGTTCCTATTGGTTCGTCAACCTTGTGATTGCTTCTTTGCATTCATTTGGTGTTTTCCTATTGTCTCATTGCGTTGTTTGAGTGATTATTTCTCTTTTCCATTCAAATTCTACCTTGTCTCGTTTGGGCCTAGATTACACGGCTCATTTGGAGTCTTTGGGATCCTTTTCGTTTTGAGGGACTTTTGGTCGATTTGAGGTCTGATTGTGATTGCTATTGAGTGAAATTTGTTTGTTTTTATCTCTTGTCATCGTTTCTCGAATTGCCTTTACATTGGTTTTCATTTTTTTTTGTGCATTTTGCTCTGAAATATTGAAAATGAAAAAAAAATCTCTTTTTCTTTGAATTAGTTAATGTAAATTAGATCTTTTTGGTGTTATTAGTGATTAGTGACTTTGAACGAAAAGCTTTTAGTTTTCATTAGCTGCATTAGAGGTATCATTGGTTGTTTTCTGTTCATTTCATTGTTGTGTCAAAAGCTCTCAACTCTCTTATAGATAGCTTTCATCGAATGAAATGATATACTGTGGCATATAGAGTGCATTTAGGGGATTTTGAGACATTACATTCGTTAGGGCCTGAAAACTGAAACGTAATTGAAGATAAAATTTAAAATTTACTCAATTTACACTAAGGCAGCATTGAAATCTAACGAAACACATTTAGAGGTCTAGGCTAGAGACGTGTTCCGGCGTCTTAAAACCTAGTAGTTGTCGTTCACCTCTTGGCTTTAGACAGCGCTAGTACAGACTTGTGCTCCCCGTACCGTCGTGTATATAAAGGGAGACCCCACTAGGTTTCAATCCTTTATCCATAGGAAGCCGAGTCTGCCACCCTATACCCATGATACGCTGGACACAACATTCGGGGAGATTGCCTGCATGTACGGAAAGTCCTTGGTTGATTTCTCTTTCATTTTGAAACCAAGGTGTATATTGCAGTTCACAGTTATTTGGTACACTGTTTGCCTAGTATTCCTGAGTAGTCATTTTGATCCTA
Organism: Pinus albicaulis; assembly: GCA_034641835.2. Lineage (NCBI taxonomy): Eukaryota > Viridiplantae > Streptophyta > Pinopsida > Pinales > Pinaceae > Pinus > Pinus albicaulis. The sequence continues at coordinate 891,639,089 of CM076573.1, forward strand.
TCTAACTCCCTAAATTTGAAAGGATCACCAGCGCTTGTCCTTTCACGCTTGTGTCAAATCTGAAAGAGATAGAGTCACCTTTTCAACCATTTCTCGACTCTTAAAACATGAAACGGTGAAGTTTCTTATTTTTAAATGTGGTAAAAAATTAATCACCCGCAATCACAAGCCTTATTAGATTTTTCCTGTTGACCGTTTGATTGTGTGTCTTGACTCTTTTTCAGCCCGTGTGTGTGTTTGATCTTTTTCTCTTGTCATTTCTGCCACAGTGGCGGAACCCTCGGTTTCGTCTACTGGTAGTCCATATACGGACGATTCATCATAGGTTTCCCAATCCTCTGCTGAACCACATCAACCCATTGTTTCCGAGTTTCCTGACGGGGGACCGGTTCTTGCTGAGCAACCCTTTGGGCGACCAGTTGAGTTCAATTGGCCCTTTTTTGACCCTTTGTCTGAATTGAGATTAGGAGCTGATTTCCTTTCTCTTACATCGAGTTCGCCTTTTATAGCTGTTGTTTTTCCTCCTAGTCCTCGCCGTCTATTACAAGATCTAGCAGCAGGCTCAAACATGAGTGATTCCAGTTCGGAAATCCCAACGTCTGGTGAAGACTATCAGCTCTTCCCATGAAGATTATTTCCAGGAGACAACTCTGAACCAGCTGTTATGTCATCATCCAGTCCCTCATTACCAGCAGGGTATAGATCCTTGGGACAGATCATTTCCGCCGTGACCTCTATGGGAGTGTCAGCTCCTTCTACGAGGCCGGTTGCTCCTTCATTAGGGATGTCTCCTCAGAAACCCATCACTTCTGTACCCGCTCGGCCCATTGTCTGTGTGGCCGCATCTGCACCCGCTATCACGACACCCTCCGCGAGGGCTATGCTGCCTCTTGAAGATGTTTATATAGCGACTGCTGTGTCGGAGAACATTTCTCTGGAGGAGTATCGGTTTTCCCTACAACAGCTGAGCCCCAAAGTTGGGCCATCCTCCCAAGATCCCAACTGCTCTTATTTTTCGCACTATGCACAGGATGGTACACCCGTGTATGCTTTTCCAGGTCAGTATGATGAGCACGAGGACATTTTACGTTTACCCGCTCCTGAGGCTCACCTCCATGCTCAAGGTTTACCTTATAACCAGGCTTATAACCCGCAAGGGCAACCTTTCCAAGGCCAACCTCCGGGCCAACCTGGCTATCCTTATGACCCACAGGGGCAGCCCGTGCAAGGCTATCCTGCGGGCCAGCAAGGGCTATCATATGGTCCGCAAGGACATTATTACAACCCTTCCGGTCAACCTGTGCAGCCTTAGTTGGGGTACCAACCAGGGCCGGTATATGGTCCTGGGGGGCAAGTCCAACCTTCCCAACCCATGCAACCTCAGTATTATGTTAATCCAAACGTTGCACACCATCCAGGACCATCTTTTGGTCCTGCTCCAGGTCAAACTGGTTACCAGCCACCACCTGGCTCCATTCCTCCACCAGGCCAACCGATCTATCCGGCACAACCTGGTGTTCCGCCTCCAGGCCAACCGGTTCATCCAGTACAACCTGGTGCTTCTCAACAGCCAGGTCAACCTGCGCAACTGGCGCAACCTGTTCACCTGGGTCAACCTGTTAACCCAGGGCAACCCCCTCACCCAGGTCAGCCTCCTCAACCAGGCCAGCCTATCCATCCTATTAACCCTGCACAACAGCCGACTTATTCGATGCCGCAGCCAAATCAACCGCTGCACCCTAATTACCAAGCTTAGCAGGGTCCCACCTACCAACAGCCCACTCAACCTCAGGGCGGCTACTATTCTCTTGGTCAATATCGACCGAATTATAGCCAACCCCAAGGGTCTACTTATCGTCCTCAAAAACTCGGTTATACCTATACTCAGCAGCCGAATCCAAATGCTGCTTACACAGGGCCGACTCCTAATCAGGGTCCATACTCTGGTTATCAACCCCCATACGCTGGTTACCAGCAACCAAATCAGGCTGGTTATAACACCTATACCCCCTACGGTTAGAATCCTACTGGACAGAACCCATGGGGGCAAGGATATTCCCAACCAGCGTGGAATACAGGTACTGGTCCTTACCCAGGGCCAGGTATGCCGTCTAATCCGCCATTGTTGTTCCTAGCTACCTTGGAGTTACCGGATGTTTCAAAATTAATGAATGATCCAATACTGCATAATCCTTATTGGCCTCCGGTTGCTACCAAGGTGCCCAGCGATCGCCCCAAGTTTGAGGGTAAAGCTGGGGAGGACCCCCAAGCTCATGTGATGACTTACCATCTTTGGTGTTCGTCCAACTCTTGGGTGGATGATTCAGTTCATCTACACCTCTTCCAGCGCACTTTGACTGGCGCTGCAGCTAAGTGGTATATCGAGTTGTCCCATGGCATCTTTCAGGATTTCAATACCTTATCCATGGCTTTTGTGACTCATTTTCAGTTACCAGTTCGCTACGAATCCGGGACGCACCTCCTGACTTCTTTGAAGCAGGACAAAGCCACCCACATTTTTGATCACATTCATGAGTGGCGACGTCGTCGTAGGCTGATCAAGTTTCATATACCTGATCAGATACTAACTCATTGGTTCACCACCTCCTTTGTTAACAAAATCACCCAAGATATTGCTATGGGAGCATGTGTGACTAAAGAACAAGCCATAGTGCGTGCCCAATATCTGGATCTGGTATACTCACAGTCCGGCACGCTGTATGATATTTTTCTTGATTCTCCACAGTCTGGAACCTATAAAGCTCCACCTACTCCAGCGGTGGATGGTGTTATTGGTTCCGTATTTCAAAATTCGAAGAAATCTTCGAATGGGAAGCAGAAGTCCAACTCATCTAATAATCCTGCTCCTCTCGCCCCTACCAATTCTAGAAAAACTGCAGAGGTTAACGCCGTTCAGGCCAATCCTATGGAAAAGGCCTCCAAAGGGAAAAAGAAGGGCAAAGGTAAATCCAAATCCGACACCCCAAAGCCAGAATCCAAACCTCGCACTGAGGATGGTTCTCAACGTAAACCGAAGTATCCCTGCCTCATTTGTGAAGGAGACCATTATACCAAGGATTGTCCACGACGATTTGAAGTTAGTCAACTTCTAAAAGGCTCCAAAGGGACTCCGACAGTTCTTAAAGAACCATTCCCATCTCAGCAGACCCAGATGGTTGAACAGCCATCACCATCTGCACCATTTGGGTCCCAAGTCTTTATGATGAATGGTACGGCACCCATTTCTATTGCTACACGTTCGAAGGATTACAACGAATCACGGCAGGCACCTGGGAAGGCGGTTGTGGATGGACCACCTCCCCCACCTGTCTCTGGTTCATTGGAAATCGAGAAGCCTACCCCTGAACCTGTTGTGAAGCCACCTTCTAAAGGTGTTTTACAAAGATCTTCTTACAATCCGAATGCCTGTGCCGCTCAGCACTATAATATTGTTGAGGATTTGGCACAGGCACCTTCTGCTATGTCTGCACTAGAAGTTCTTTAGAGTTGTCCTTCGCAACGGAAGGCTTTGTTGTCTGCAATCGGTGGCATTGATCCCACCGATTCAAGTCTTCTCACCTTCGACTTAGAGAATTTCACCCCCCGACTTCCACATCAGATCGCTCTTGTTATTCAAGTCGGGATCAACGGTCTTAACATCCATAGGGCCGTTGTGGATGAAGGTGCCTCTACCTGTGTCATGTCGTCCGCTTGCTGGAAGGCCATTGGGTCTCTAGCCCTTTCATCATCTCCTAATGCCCTAGAGGCATTTGATGGTCAGGAATCCAAACCCCTGGGTGTTCTCGAGAGTCTAGCGATTACTTTACAGGGGAAGAAAGTCAATGTAGAAGTGGAAGTGGTTGATGCCAAGCTCAACTACAATATACTTCTCAGCCGCAGCTGGACTCATGCCATGCTCTGTGTGCCATCCACCCTCTTTCGACTTCTTAAGTTCCCTCACGAGGGAAAAATCGTTACGGTGGATCAGTTGTCTTTCTTCACCTCTACCTCTGAGAACAACGTTCCGTACGTGGATCAGATCCGAGATCCCCCTGACAGTGTAGGGCCCGGTCTTTTCAAAGACCCCGTCCTCATGGGTATTTTTCCTGCGCCACCACCGCACACCGCTCAAGTTAATATGATCTCTAGGTCTAATGACCCCTGGCTCATCCCTACGCCTGAGTAGGTGCTTGAGTTTGGAGAATCAATGCCCTTGACTCCAGTAGAGATTAGCTACTATGAAATTTTTTCCGCATCTGATCCTCCCCCTCCTCAGCATGCTCCTTCGAGCATGGCTCTCGACATCTATTCTCAATCCCCCTGGCTCAGTCAGGCCGATTTGCCTGATCCTCTCAAAGATACTTTTCCTTCTGATGAAGCCATTGTTGAAACAATGTCTCTGGAGGAGCTGCCATGGAGCAATGGACATCATCGTTCCTCCTTTATGCCCGGCCTGGGGGCAATGTCAGATTTTCTAGAGCGTTTCGCATCTCAGGTTCCTACTCCCCCTCTCCAAACGCCCATCTTGACGCACGAGGTTCTTTCGGAGGGAAACCTGAGAATATCACTCAAACCATCCCGATCAACATCTCCGTTAAACCGGGGACCATTGAGAATATACATGTGGGAGTGACTTGTTCTCCTGATGAGATTCAAGTCTATACTGATATTTTTAAAGAATTCAGAGATGTGTTTGCTTGGTCCTACGAGGAAATGCCTGGGATTGATCCCAGTATCGTAGTGCATGAGATTCCAACCTACCCTGGTGCGAAGCCCATGCGCCAACGCTTACGCCCTGTGCATCCTCGCAAAGCCGCTGCAATTAAGGTAGAAGTTGAAAAACTCCTGAACGTGGGCTTTATTTATCCCATCCCCCTCACAGAATGGGTTTCCAACATTGTCCTTGTCGATAAAAAGCAGGGTACTATTAGGGTCTGTGTTGATTACCGCGACATCAATCGCGCCTATCCGAAGGATAACTATCCCACTCCATTCATAGACCAAATCATCGACGAATGTGCCGGAAGTGAGATTTATTCCTTGATGGACGGTTTCTCGGGGTATAATTAGATAAATATTTTACCTGAGGATCAACACAAGACTGCATTCATCTGTCTGTGGGGTACTTTCGCTTATAAAAAGCTCCCGTTCAGCTTGAAGAATGTTGGAGCCACTTTCCAGCGTGCGATTTCTTACGCTTTCCATGACATACGTCATATCGTTCAGCCTTATTTGGATGACTTGCCAGCTCATTCAGCTAGGCGAGAGGACCACCCTGAACACCTCCGCCAGATTTTCCTTCGCTGCAGGCGCTACAATATTAGGCTTAATCCTCATAAATGTGTCTTTTGCATGGATTCTGGCCGTCTTTTGGGATTCATAGTCTCCAAAGACGGGATTCGCCTTGACCCTTTAAAAGTCGAGGCTATCATCAATCTCCCATCACCGTCCTCGTTATATCAGTTGCAGAGTCTGCAGGGAAAAGCGAACTTCCTTCGACGCTTTATCCTGAACTACGCCGAGGTGGCCAAAGGATTCACGCGCCTATTAAAGTAGAACGTTCCCTTCCATTGGGACAAAATTCCTCAACAATCCTTTGAGAAGCTGAAGACGTTACTCGTTAATGCTCCTTTGCTTCGTCCTCCGGACTACCACCGTGATTTCATTTTATATCTCGCCGCCGCATTTAGCACCATAGCCATGGTTCTGGTGCAGGATGATGATGATGGTAATGAGCATGTTGTTTATTATCTATCACAGAACCTTCTCGACACAGAAACACATTATGCTCACGTCGAGAAGTTGGCGTTAGCCGCAGTACATGATGTGCAGCATTTTCGCCACTACATCCTCTTGCGTATGATAACAGTGGTTTCAGATTGCAACCCCATGACATATATTCTCTCTCGACAATTACTGGGGGGCAAATACTCCAAATGGATCGTTATCCTGCAGGAGTTTGACTTAGATTTCACTACTGCTAAGTCAACCAAATCACTTGTTTTCGCAGATATTATATGCTCACTCCCGACAGACTCCACTCCTTCACATTCCGAGGATCATATCCCGAAAGAAACTCTTTTCCTTATCAGTACTCACGACCCTTGGTATGGCAACATAATTGTGTATCTTCAGACCTCCACATTCTGGTCTGAGTTGACTAAAGATGCCCGACGTCGAATTCGGCATCAGTCTCAACCCTACCGGATCGTAGGAGATACCTTATACTGCGTTGGAGTAGATTCGGTGCTCCGTCGGTGCCTAACCTTGGAAGAGGCTGAAAGGGTCCTAAATGACTGCCACAGTGGTGCCTATGGTGGACATATGTCCGGATATGCCACTGCCCAGAAAATTCTGCGAGCAGGTTACTTCTGGCAGTCCATATTCAAAGACTGTATCGTTGCAGTCCGTAAATGCCACGTGTGCCAGGTGTTTCAGCGCAAGATGCGTGCGCCGCCTCTCCCTTTGCATCCTGTTATTACCATTGGCCCTTTTGCGAAATGGGGCGTGGATTTTATGACGTGTAACCCTCATTCGGCCGGGGGGCATGCGTATATAATCGTCGTTGTCGACTACTTCACCAAGTGGGCCAAAGCGATGCCTACACTAGCTGCCGACGGTAAGAAAACTTCCCAATTCATATTCAACCACATAATTTCACGTTTCGGGGTCCCTCGGGCCATCGTTACTAACCATGGTACTCATTTTCGAGATTATATGATGGCCGAGCTGACTTCAAGATTGGGCTTGCGCCACGATAGCTCAACGCCATATTACCCTTAGGCAAATGGCCAGGTTGAAGCAGTGAACAAGGTTCTGGTCACTATGCTTCAACGAATAGTTGGTATTCACAAATCCAATTGGCACCTCCAACTGTTCTCAGCTCTATGGGCATAGTGGACGTCTGCAAAGAGTGCAACTGGATTCACACCATTTCAATTAGTGTATGGTCTGGAAGCAACTCTTCCGGTTGAATGCGAGATTCCTTCTTTGAAATTAGCTGTGGAACTTCTACCCGATACTTTTGCTGAGGAAGAGCGTCTTTTGTATCTGGAACGGTTAGATGAAACCTGCCATTTAGTTGCTTTAGTCATTGAAGCACAAAAGAAGTGGGTCAAAGCTCACTTTGATCAATCAGTCTCTCCACGTTCCTTTATCGAAGGGGACCTCGTCCTCCTATACTATCAAGCGCATGAAAAGCTTGGGACCGGTAAGTTCCAACCTATGTGGCATGGGCCCTACATAGTAAAACACGTTTTGAAAAATGGGGCTTATGAGCTTATAGATTATGAAGGAGTTTCACTGGCGCAGCCCAGAAATGGGTTGTACCTCAAAAAATACTACGCCTGAAGTGATTTTTGGTGTGGTGTGTGTACATAGGTGTGTATTTTTCATTTGTGTGCATGTGTGGTGTGGTGTGCGATGTAAACATATTTCTGCTGATCGGGTCCTCCTGATTGTGCAGATGTCCATCAATCCGTTTGTTGGTTTCGCGGATGGTGCCTCCCGCAGTACCAGGAATTTGTCTTCGGCAGCCTGGGTAATCTACGATCCTGCTGGTGAGTTGGTCAACCTGCAAGGTGTGTGTCTGGGACGAACTACGAATAACATCGCGGAATATAGTGCTGTGTTGGAATTATTAACTGAGGCTGTAAACCTTGGCATCCGTGAATTACTTGTGTATCTAGACTCACAACTTGTGGTATTACAGCTTAATGGTCATTATTCAGTCAGAAACCCATCCATTTTACGTCTGTATCTGCGTATTCATTTAATGGAAAGAAATTTTGACTATATTACATATCAACATATACCCAGGAATATGAATACATTAACAGATGCAGTAGCTAATTTGGTGCTAGATAGACATTTGCGCAATTTGTAAAACAACATCACATGTAAAAAGAAAGATCCATCCAGAAATAGATATGTATATATATAGATATCGAAATTTTTACATAGTGTGCGTCGCATAAAATCAAAAAATATACATGTTCGCCTTAATACATCCGGAGACGACATGTCTCTAAAAAAATATGCATGAAATAAACCCTAGGTGTCTAATCTGCGTGGTGCTCATGATAACAAGTCACCACACGCACTAGCCATCTCAGGATACGGTGGAGGCGACTAGGCACCCCCACCGTATGTCTCTGGTATGCTAGTGGGATATCCGCCAGTCGGGCGTAATATGGAATCCCCCGGGAAATCTCCTCGAGGTTCTGGATCAACTCTCCCCCCTCCGCACTCTCCGCCTGAGGGTCAGCTATGGGTTGAGTTCTCCGTGAGATAGGAGACATACCGACAGGTCACTCTGGGCTGACATCTGCATACATATAACAACTGTCTTTAGAATGAACGTGTATTGCCAAAAAATCATAAATGCATAAAAATAAAAAAGATGATCTTACCCAACTCTTCGTCCCAATCATCTCCCTCCGGGAGTGGAAGACCTGGATCATCAGTGAAATCGGTTCCTGCATATGGCCAGTCTTCGACTACGATCAAATAATGTCGTAGCCACCCAAAAAAATCTGGCCTCCAGGACATCTGTTGGCCTCCTCCCATTCTGGGCATCAGTGCTGGCCAGTGAGCCATTCTCAGCTCTCATGGTATCGGCTCAGCTACTATGGCCCCTTGGCCCTGGAAGATTGGTAATTGTTCCAAGATGAACGATATCAGGATAGAACCATAGCTAAACTGTTTCAGCGTGGCTTGCTTGAATTTTGTCAGCTGCCTCTTCATGTTGACTATCACTTTTGTGGCCCAATTGAACAGTGTAGGACTCATACACTCAGAGGCGAGTATGAGTTGGGCTTTGGTGGCTTCATGCGGAGCCTGCGCTCCTGCAGCACGCGTAATGGTGTGAAGCACTACTCTGAGTGCTAGATCCTCAATAGTGTGAATGTCTACCTTTCCGCTTCGAGATCCGGTTTGTGCCCCTGGGCACACCCTCGCCATTACCTACTCCATCATTTCACCAGATGGTCTGCTCCCTGTCAATATGGGCACCAGACCTCTGCGCGACAGTCCGGTTATGAAGTATACGTCAGAAACCTCCAGTTCCAATACTTGATCCTGCAGCTTGAACACTTGTTCATCTACATCCCAAATACTGATCAGGTACTGTAGAAGCTCAGGTTGAACTCATAAGCAAGGTGTCAGGAAGAATTTCTTAAGCCCACAATTTCTAATGGCATTCATACAAGTTTCATTCTCCATGGCTAATTCATCCTCTTCCCCATGCTGTCGCTCTCTCCATTCAATCACCATTTTTCTCGGTTGCCTGCATCAACATGATCAAAACCCTTGATTAGATATCTGTCATGCTTAAAAATTCACTTAAATTACTCGCAATTCAGAAATTTTGGTTGAAAAATTTGGTTCTGCCGTTGGCGCGGGCCCTGTATATATAAAAACCCATTGGCGCGGGTCTGTGCCCAATACCCGCGCCAATGGGCAAAGCCCTAAATTTTTAGAATCCTTCCACAGAGATCTAATGAGCAAAGGGAACTATGAATAGATGGGTTAAAATGGAGTACATGGAAGTGCCTCTTACCTAGAACGGACGAGAATCTGAATGGTAGTCTGGATCGGTCGCAATCGCCGTCAGAAGTTTGCACACAAAATGGACCACTATTGCTCTCCAATGAGGTAAATAGTGAAAGTAATTTTATTTTTACCATTTGAGACTTATTTATAAATTTTTGAACTCTAATTAGGTTTAAAAAGTCATTTTTATTAATGTTTTAATATACTTTGTCAAAAATGGATTTTACACTTGCCTCGATGTGCAGTAACATGTTTTTACGCAACTAAAACGGTGAAATGAGTTGTATTTTATACTTTTTCGGACTCAGTAAAAACACGAAAAAGTCACTCCAGAGTCATCTTTCAGCTCTTTTCTTACTCTCTAAACATGAAAATATTGCTGAGGCCCTTGTCGTTTTGATCTCGTTAAAGTGGCTGCGAATCGACATCTACCCAGTATACGTTTACCCCTTTTTCGGGCTGGGATGGATTATTTACGAAAATGGAATACCCTAGCCTATCGCGACTAGGAGGTTTTCTCAGATATTGTTTTCTACCTTTTCGGATCTGAGGAACTATTTACGAAAAGGGACCTCTGGAGTTTACTTTTCAGCTGTCTTTTCAAACTCTCTAAACATGAAAAGATGCCGAGTTCTTCCTTTGTCAGACTCGTTAAACACTGATGACATCAGATTCAGTCGAAATGACGTTACTCGAGTCGCTCCTTCCTAGGGCTCGTTAAATGTACTGGGATGGACCTATATCATAAGCATATGCTATCCCCTTCAAGCTTGTTATCAAAAATAATTGGGGTACTCGCCAGAAATGGCGGGGAAAAATGGAACTAGCATCATTGTCGTGTCGGCAATATGTCGCTCTTGAACATGGCACTTGTCTACATGCGTGTCGTGTTGGGGATATATCATCTCGTTTTCTCACTTCCCTCCGTGGGTTTGGGTAATCCCTTTTGACCTCTCATCTTTTCTTTGCCTCGTCGCCATGACCTCTGATCCGTTGATGTCAAATACTGCCAAATCCACTGTCGTGCCGTTTATATGTTCAAGAGAAGTTGACCTTTGCAAGTATCAACCTCCCTCTGATTCTCATCTAATCATGATTCACAAAAATATTATGTTCCTCTATCTCGTGTCGATGATGTGGGAAACACTATGGCCCACCTTCGATCAAGGTCACTTCCTGTCGACTTCAACTCATTATCCGGGAAGTTGATCTAGATATTCCCTTCTGGTGCCTTGGAGCCTGCATGCCTCAATGGCAGGTTCTTCGCATTCGGCGCGAGGTTTTTATCACTGGCCTCCAATCGAGTGATTCTATCGGTGTTTGATGCCAGCTCATTGAGTCACATGCCGTATATTGTACCTGTAGTACCTTGAGGGCCATCGTCATTATTGGTGGTACCTCTCGCGTCTGTTAACAACTTTCATCATTGGCTGGTAATCAGACGAAGTTCTTGCATGTTCGACTTCAGCTCATTTATTCACATGCTTGGACTTGTACTGTGTTTGGGTCGAGATGGAGCGCAAGACCCTGGATTGTGTCTGTTGTAATCCAGGCTATGATTTTGTGGATTATTATGATTGGTTACATGACTCACTTACTGGATGGCTGCGACCATACCTAAGTCTATTTATCGATCCTCACTGGATGGCTGCGCCCATGCCTTGGATCTGGATTATTGTATACTCTGCTATGGATGGCTGCGCCCATACCACATATATATCATGTATCTGAGATATCAGTTGTATTTCTCCACGCAAGTTTTCCGACGATAGATTTTTCAGTTGGACACGTTCTCGTAAAGCATTTCACCCCTCTCTCTCTCTCGGGCCTCATGCTTTAGGGGGCAACTGTTACACAGTAATTTGTCACCGTCCCTGCAATCCCCATCCCACACATTGGAGGGCTCATTTCGTGACCCGTGAGCAGTGACATGGCTTGAAACCACTTTCATGACATCCCTCTGAACAAGAGCTTTCATTTCCCTGAAGACATCTCCTTGTGAAAAACCCTAAAAATAGCCCTTTTAGCATTGGCGTGAGCAAGTAGTTCAGTACCCGCGCCAATGGGGAAAATACTTCAAAGAGGCTACGCCAGTTGGTGCTCTGTCCCAGAGTCGCACTCGCGCCAACCAATTTAAGGAGTGTTTTTAAAAAATAAATGGCGGAAGTTTCATCCTAACTGATCCAGGAACTGATATCTATCTTGAGTTGGGGGGTTTGGCTATGGGTTTCCATAGAGAGGAAGTGGTTTGCCACCTCTCATGGAAGATTCCTTGAGGATAGGGCCAATCCCATGATTATAGGGATCCCAACTCCCCTTCCTCCATCTATTAAAGCTTGCCCATCTTCATTGCAAGCTAGTCTTCAAGTTCCCAAATTTCCAAGAGCCTTATGCTGCAAGAGCCTCCATAATTCCCTTAAGGCCAATTTCAAGCAAGGAGACTATCGTCAAGATCCAAGGAGAGAGGTTTGTCCCATCCTTGACAGGCTTTTCGAGACGTGCTCTGCTGGCGACCCGCCGAAGGAAAGTTCAGCGTCAGAACTATGGTTGTAATTTTCCTTTGATTGATTATTAATGAATGACTATTGGTTATGGTTCCACTCTTGTTGTTATTTATGATGATGAGTTATGTCCTTTCTGACTGACATATAGTTGCATCTACTGGATTTTACGCTTGCGCTTGTTTTGTTTCTCGCGTGTGTAGGTGTCCTATCACGGAGATCGTGGGGATCGTGATCTGCCAGAGCTAAGGAACGGGAGTGCCACCTCTTCTACAAGCAACAATGTTGGATTCTAGGTAAGCCTTCATTACTAGTCAGTTTATTGCAATTAGGAACCTGCACTATAGCGTGAATGATTGTTGCTAGACCCGGTCTAGGCTAGTAGGGATCGCCTCTATCCGCAGAGGGGATTTACCTCCACAACAGTATGTACAGGCTCGATATACCAGGTACCCTCCGCAGGATCCAGGGGTACTATGAAACACATTCCTTTGCTTTCAAACACCATGCTTCATTTCTTGAGGTTGATAATACCTCCCATGTCCATTGCCCAATCTAGTCCAAGGAGTGCAGGGTAGGGGTCTGCATCTTCAACTATCTCAATTACTTCAAAGTCAGCTAGGACCCTTGCCCCTGCAATGTCAACCATAACTTTTGGTAACCTACCCAGGGGAATGATTTTCTATTGATTTTCCATACGCAGCTAGATAGTGGACCATTCCAATTTCGGCTTTCCCATCCGCTGCCATGTCTACTTGGGTAAAAAATTGGCATCAGATCCAAGATCTAAGATAACCTGATCCATTTCATAGTCTCTGATCTGTGCAATTAGCCGCATTTCTCTCCCTGTGTGTTTCTTAGAGTTGTACATTTTATGCACTTCTTTGGTCCTAGGAATCAAGGTGGGCCAATCTACGCAGGTATTCATTAAGGCCAGGAGGTTTCCTATGGCCTGCGAGTTCCTGAGTAATTTTAGACATGTCTTAAAAAATGTTTCAATTTCTTCCTCACTCTGAGACTGCACAGGGGCTTCTACTAGTGCATGTTCTTCATAGGATACCTCTTTTCTTCCCTTGGTGTCCAGCCCGCTACGTGTTATGAATTTTACACTTGGATCTGCTTTTCATAGGTCATTTTTAACCTTCTATACATTCTGTGTAGGGGTAGGCTTCTTTTTCTACATTATGGCTATTAATATTAGGCAGTCTTCTACCTCGTGGTCCAGCTGTTTACAGTATTTACACAATGGCCTGGTAGTATTAGGGAATTCTCTGGAAAAGTGTCCTATTTCTCCACAGTTATAACAGATTAGTTGACCTCGTCCTCGGATTGCGATTCCTCCTCGACCTCCTCTGCCTCAGGCTGATGATCCTCCAAAGTGCGCAGTGATTTTTGGCGATGTAGGGCCTGATTTCGTTTGATAAATTTTCCCTCGATTCATCATTAAGTCATACGTTTGGAAATTCTGCTCATCATTTCCTACGGATCGACAGAATCGACACCATTTTTGTTTTAGCTCTAGGACATATGAACCCATTCGAGGGAAATGGTTTGTATCGTGTAGGCCTGTTACCCGACAATCATCACACCATAGCACAGAACTGCTTGACCCTGGTCACAACAGGACAGGTTCCCTACTTACCCCTAAGCATAGTGGGCTAGGTACTCCGACTTGCATATAATCATTCAGTAGAAGGAACTGATCCTTTGTGTGACCAGATACTCAACAACATATACACTAGAGATCTACACATATGCCTTTTCCTTTCTCTTTTCGTAGGTTATGTATCTCTATGTGCATAGCCCCGAGCTATTCCTAGATCTGTTGTATTCCTGCTGAGGTATCTTCCCGGGGAGTAGCTTCTAACTTCATAGCGGCTTCTATAGATTTCTCCTACGATTCAAAGGTTTGTTGATTCATTGGTGTGCGCAAGTGAGGTAATAACATGGCGATGAACCATTCCGTATGTTTTCTATCATCATACTCGAACCCTCCTTCCCTAATTGCCTTCTTTAACCATTGGTATGCCTCCCATACTAATTCAGATGCACCTTGTTTGAAGTCCTTTATGTCTGCTACTAACTGGCAATAAGACTTCGGCTTGCAGAATTGTTGCTTCAGAGAATCCTTAATATCCTGAATGGAGGCAGTTCCATTCTGGGAAACATATCGCATATGCCAATCCAGAGCTCTATCCTTGAATGCTAAATACAATTGTGCCCTTCTTATTATATCACTTGCCACGTTCTGCACAGTCCAGACAAAGTCCAAAATGAACCAAAATAGATCCAGGTCCTCATCTCCTACCCCTTTGAAGGTAGGCAGTTTCAAATGCGTAGCCATATCACTATCCAGGGACGATGTTATAGGCGAATTCTTACCCTTGCATGCCCTAGGTGGTGATGTAGCAGGTTCCTTTACTGGGCTATAGGTGGCCCTTCCTCCGTCAAGGTTGGTCCGATAATACTTACCACTATGTGTCGCGCTCCCCTATGGATCCGAGGTCATTCAATTGGTATGGCTACACAGAATTCTCTTCTTGCACAGCAAATTCTTGATCAGTAACAGTAATGTCCTCAGAAACTTACCCTGAAATCCTTTGAAGAATCGTCACTCGGCCTCAGAGTATGATACAAACTGATCAATGGAAAATTCTGTCACAAAGCCTCCTAGCACACTATCCACCCAGTGATCCACCGTGCTTGTAATAATATTATCGGTTCTTTCCAGCTGTTCAAGCAGATCTGGAGTCCACTGAGTGACTCGGTCGTCCTTCCAATAGTTCTGGAATTCTACCAGCTGGGCCAGCCACTCCTGAAGCTCAATTGCAAAGGTTACAAAGAATATTTCATAGCTTTCAGTAAGAACATACCTATTTTTCCACCTTTCTGCCGTTAACTTTTCACTTCGATTTTCTTTTACTGCAAACTCCTAGATCTGCCTTTCGAACCAGTCCTCGATCTCTTCTCTTTTAGGCTTCGAGTATTCTCTTGTCATTACCCGATCCCTTTCTCAGATATCTTCTGGTCCTGGCAATAGAACCATTTGTTGGCTTGAGGGGTCCTGACCCAGGTTCAGTGTGCAAGGTTTTCCAACAAACCCCTATACTACTGGCCCTTTCGGTAGTGACCCGCTTGCGCAGATCACAGTCTCACCCGAAGTAGTATGGGTGGGTGCTGGAACCAAGATTCCGCACCCTGAGAAAGGAAGGGTAAGGCAAATAAGGCTGCGTTTGATTCAGATTACCTTGTCTTTGCGCAGGGTTAAATATGTATCCAATTACATCCACGTGCACTAGATCTACAATTATATGCTTTTCATAACATCAACACAACGTTACATAACCAGAACAGAACAAATCTAGATCCAATTCAATACATATATTTTCGTAGGATGATATAACCAGAGCAGAATAGATCTAATCTTTCAATATACAAACCTTCGTAGCGCAAAGACAGAAAATGCATGACACAGTAATTACCAGCAATTCATTCAATAGTACTCATAGATTCAGATCTAATAATCCAGCATATTCATTCATTCATCAACCTTTCCTTAAAATTCCCTTCCCAACCCGTGCACACAACAGCAGGGTGCACACACATCTAGACTACGATCTCCATGCACACAACTAATAGGAGTCCATTCCCCAAAAACCCAAACAAATCGCTTACACAACAGATCGCATCAATAGCTCATCAAATCCTACCTTTTACCATCTGAAATGCCTCTCTATTTATAACAATCTAGCTTTAATCAATCCTATGGTCCACAACCCATGGTTTTCAAACCCCTAGTTTACCCTTTGACCGATTACAATGTGTTCGGGGCTTTGACCCGCCCCAAAACCCCTATGCTATAATAAATATAATAAAAAACAACCAAAATGGACCAGTTTCGTAACTTGTTAGGAAACCCCGTTCCAACAAATAGAGACAAAGATCTGGAGAATTGTAGGAGGTGTTTTCTCCATCCAATAGGATTTGGAAAATCGAATGGTGTTTGGGTGAGGATCATTGGTCATGGGAGCTTCTAGCTGATGGTAGTCCATAGATCTACGAGAGAAACAAATTTCCAAAATTGATAGTGCCATCATATTGTAGATAAATCCAAGTCTTTCGGCTATGGGCTTAGCTAATCCATGTAAAATTTATTCATAAAATAAAAAAACAATTGAGCAACACAACAACATCAAGGTGGTTTTCTTCCAAAAGGGTTTCGACAAGAAATACATATGTTCTTGTCTGTGCATGCTTGTGTTTCTCATGGTGATTTCTCATGTTGTTATGATTTTAGTTTATTTTTCCTAATATGTTTTGATGTGATAATATTTTGAATGTTCATGAATAATAGGAATTGAGGAAAGAGTTTGAAATTGGTGAAAATTAATATAAACTCCACCACTATTGATTCAACCCCCCATCTCAGTAGTGAATATATTTCCAACAATTGGTATTAGAGCTAGTGCTCTTTAGTAAATCTTGACCGCTTGGAGAGTAGATCGTGGATCATGGCCAGAAACAAAAAGAGAATAGCTCAAAGAAAATAATTTTGAAGAAGGAAGAAGCTACAAATTCGAAATAAAATGTGTCACGAAGTAATATGTTGAAAGAATTTTTTAATTATAATTCTGATGATTCTTTTGAGGTTGATAATGAGAATGATATTGTTTTCATTAAAGTTGAATATGAATAAAAAATGGTTGTGATAAAATAATTAGTTTCTAAAGCATATAAACTAACAATTTCATGTTGATATCATAAGAAAATGTTGTAGATTTGCTATGAGAGGGAGGAAAATCTCAAGGAGGGGCTCACTACCTGTTACACAACAATTTGTCACTTTACCTGTACTCCCCGTTCCTGATCCTGGAGGACCCTTAATAGTGACCCCTGTTTCTATTTTCCATCATGAAAATGGGCCATTATTTCCCTCGCATCATATTGAACAAACTCTCTATTGACCATTCCTGAAGTAGCTCCTTAAAAACATGGTTATCTAGAGCAGTGCACCCTATGCTTGTCTCAATCACATTGATTCCTCTTTTTTGGTCAAGGGTAGCACTGATAGGTGTTGGAATGGGAATCATACCCATGCCGATCCACTTCTAGATTTTTTTTAAAAAAGGGAAGTGAAGATTCGCGATCTAGAAGCTTCGTGGCATAGAGCTGGTTGATTGTTCCTGAGGATAGAGCCGAGCTTCTCCCTTTGGGATTCTTGTTCCTACAAAAGAGGAACCACCCAAAGGGATAACCCATTTCCCCACCTTAAGTGGATCCATTTTCCCTCTTCCCTTGCTATAAATTTGATATCCTCCCATACCTCTTCTATTTAGAACAAAGATAGAAGAACATCAGAGATATAATTGTTGCTAAAGGAATTGAAGGAGAGTTGAGACCTTTGGCCCATTCGTATCAAGTTGAAACAAGCGCTTTGGATATGTGCCTGGATCCAGACCCATTGAAGGAGAGTTCTGACATCAAGGTGCAAGTTGTAACTCCCCCTCTCTATATTAATATAATACAACTGATTCTTGCTTTCCATTATTGTCTTTAATGTATGATTGAATTTCTAGTTCTCCTTGATCAACTAGATAGATTTTTTATGCGGAATATATGTTATTATTTCACATTTGTTGTTGTTTGATCTCTTTTGTAGGTAACTAAGCGCTGGTGACAGCAAGGATCTGACTACAGAGTGCAAAGGATCAAAGGATTGAGGCAAGGAACAACATCAGATTGAGGTAGGTTATCTATACATGATATGTGTCCATTTTCAATCTAGGAAAGTATGTATTAGATTGTTCCCTATTGTTACTAGACCCATCCTAGGTCTATAGGGATTGTCTCCCTCCACAGAGAATATTTTCCTACACAAAAAATTGGTGACTCCACTGGGGAGTGCATGCCTTTAAGTCTCTTGTTTTCAATTTTCAAATTTTTTTTTTGTCATCAGTTTTCGTCGAGTGTCCATCTCCTTGTCTTTGTAGCTTCTATAACTTATTACAAAAATTCATCTCTCTATTGAAGTGATAAGCCTGGTGTCAGTTTCAGTAAACCCTTTTTTTTTTAAGTCTTATGCTCGATTGGCACCAGTATTTCTCTGACAGTCGCATTGATCCACGTTGAATGCATTTGCACAATATCACTTTTACTCTTCTAGTATAGGTTGCAGCTTAACAACCGCGTCGATTTGTGTGTATATTTTTTTAGGGTTTCCTTTTATTTTTGAGCTAGTGTGTCTCATCCTTCTGAGTTTTATTTATTTTTTGGATATCTCTTTTCCTTCTCTGTTCATCAACATTTTTTATTCAAGTTCTCCATCTTTGTTTTTCTCTTTTGTAAAGCAAGTGCATCCTTAACGTCCTAGGGTTTCTAGGGTATTTCTAGTCATCCAAACAGTTTCATGATTTGTTGATTTCCAAACTTCTTATTGAGTTGAATCTTGTCGTATCTTTCAAATTTTTTATTATTATTGATTTTTTCTTTTGATCGGTTCTCACGATTACGACTTTCAAGTGTTAATCTTGTGTGCATTTTAGTCAGTTTTTGTGATCAAGAATAGATCACAATTTCTTGATTTCGACTGAAGTTTTTTTTTTTTGAGTGTTGATCAGTTTAGAAATGAAGAGTGTCTCATTTTGAGGAAATTGGTTTGGGTCTCTCTTTGATTTTCGAATATTTGCCTCTTGTAACATTTTGAGAGATTTCATTAGTACCCAAAGTGAGTGATTGTTTCTTATTTACATTCTACATTTTTCATTGTGCTTATAATAAAAATAGAAAAAGTTTTTGCTCTTGTTTTTTCTTTAAAAAATGAAATTTTTTGTTTCAATTCGCTTATAGTGCATTTCATTCAAGGTTAAGGCAGTGAAAAGGGGTTTTCATTTTGATTCGGTTATGCACTTTGGGAAATAGTGAAATGTCATTCAATATGTTTTCTAGTGGGGTGGGGGAAAGTGGGCTACATGCCAGCCTTGCGTGCCTACCTTACATGTCCTTTTCATTTCTTCAATTTTATGTTTATTATTTATTTTAGCTATGTTGAAAACTACATTACAATACCTTGTTAATTTTATGGCTTCCCCGCATTTAATTGCTTACCCTGAATACACATTCTTAGATTAATAATAAAATATGTATACCCCACCTCTGGTCCCTCTCCCTCCTTCTTGGTTGTCTTGCCCTAATTATTAGTCTCACTAAAGGAACTAAATCAGAGTAACAAGAAAAAGCATAATAAAACACATAATAAATGGCTTAAACAACTACTTATTTCTTCTCTACCGGGTTAATTATTGCATCTTTGTTGTCATTCCATCAGTCAAAGGTTTTAGGGCTTTCAAATTTTGTCAGCAGTAGGCAGAGCGTGCTTTGTTTGGCCTGGTCTAGTGCTTTGTTTGGCCCGGTCTAGTAGCTAGCTAAAAGGGCATTGCTTTTTTGGGCACTCTGCACTACCGAAAAATCAGATATAAACCAAGCATCTACCCAAGTAGCGGCTCGAAGGAAGAGGAAAGGCAGATATGGAGCTCTAGTCTGGCTATTTTACCCTATTAATTAAGTGGGAAAAACCTTGGATGCTACGGCCTTGAATGTCCCCACATACATTGCAAAGGAATCATCCACAATTCAATCGATAACTTCACCCGGCACTGGACATGGAACAGATTCTTTGACTTGATCAATTGATTCGAAAATGGAGCTTGCTTCATTTTCCTAGATATGAATCTCCCCTTGCTTGGTCAGGAGTTGGAAGGCTTCAAGGCTTTCATGATTTTACTCGTTACTCATTAGAAAAGAGCCTATTGAAAATAATAATAATAAAATTACTCCGACTCCCACCAGCTTCATTCACTCGCGTTATCCCCTCTTTGGTCCTTTGTTAGAATATAGCCATGCAAATCCTTAGGATGGCTATGCCACTCTTTGGCATCCTCCAACATTTTCAAACACTCTTCCATCATGGGCCTCTCATCCGGAGACATTGCCATGCAAGTGACCGCCACGTTTTAACAAAACCACTAATTTGTCGATGGAGGAGTCATCCTCGATGGTGCCCCCTTCCATCTCTTGCTATCGCACTGAGTGTAGCCATTGGTCAACTTCAGAGGAGCCACCATGGATAAAATATGGTGATGTCTTCTTGCCCATTAGAATCTCAAGAACGCAGATGTCAAAACTATAGACGTCTGCCTTATGGCGAGAGCCCCACATCTTCTTCTTTAGTGACTTCCACTCAGGAGCTCTGGACGTAACAAAGGAATCTTAACCCCGCCCTCTTGCGCTCCATCACCCATATGGTTACTGGATCAGGTAATATCAAGTTATTTTTATGAAATAAGAATTACAAGTTGTTTTTTATAATAGTTGTTTTTCATAGTTTTTTAATTAAGGAAAGCTTCAAGAATCACCATATGAAAGAATTATTGGAGCAACTATTTTTGTCAAATGTATGATAGAGAGTGCATTTATTTCTGTTATTTTAATAATACTATAATAATTACACTATAAGCATTACCTACAACCATATGTATGTTAGAGACTACAATAGTTTCTGTTTCTGAGAGAGAAATTAATTACTGAAGCAACTATTTTTGTCATATGTATGATAGAGAATGCAGTCGTTTCTATTATTTTAATAATACAAAAATAATTACAATAATTACACTGTAAGCATTACCTAAAACCATATGTTTAATATGTTTGATAGAGAATGCAGTACTTACTGTTTCTCAGAGAGAATGCAATAATTTCTGACTTGCAGAACTTATTGCTCCATTTTTCTTCCTCATAACTTCATCATAGCTTCATTGGGCTATGAGACTCCTACTATGGTGAGACTGTTACACTTCCTCATAGCTTCATCATAGTTTTAATGGGCTATGAGACTCCTACATCGGTGAGATTGCTACTCCGGTGTGTTCATGAGGATGAGTCATGATGTCATCTTTTTTCTACCCATACTCGAGTTCGATGCACTCATGAGGATGAATCGAGGCTTCAGATGGTCGAGTGCACTCATGAAGATGAGTTGAGGCTTCAGATGGTCGAGTGCACTCATGAGGATGAGATTAGTGGAGCCTTTATAGGAGACAAAGCCTTGAGTCGAGTCGTCATAGGAGATAAATCATTAAGGTTTAAGATGGGAAAAGCTAAGCCAATTATCGAGTTTGTTGTAACCTGCCAGATGGCTAATATGCTGCAACCTGACAGATGGCTAACATGCCAATAGTTATTTACACGACACTCTTTGGGTTTGGATTATGTTTTAATTGAAAGTATTCATAACCTTAAATTTTTCTTGAATTAATTCTAAGTTGAAACTAGCATTAAAATAACACTAAATAGAAGAACACAAATTTTTATTGTAAGTTTCAATAGGAATTACGAAAATCATGTCGTATTCCCGGCAATAAGACGTCGAAACTGAAACTTCGGATAAAAGTGTGTTTGATAGAGTATTTTTTAAAGTTTTTTTAAAACATGCAATACAATGGTAGGTCAAAAGAAATTAATGTTGGGTCAACTACAAATGAAAACTATAGTCCCCTCGCTGCCGAAGACAGGGACTAATAAATTTTACATCTTCCGATTCAAATATTTTTAAATCATTTATCAAAGCCTTCAAAATTACATAACCAAAAATATAATGAATATAATTAAGCACATACCATGGGATGCTGAAGATTGTATTTCCTTCTAATATCCTTTTATTCATTCCTGAATTTCTTCATAATGTCTAAACAAAGTTTTAATCCATTATTATGCATAAGTGACGTTAACATTGTAGTCAAAAGTAAATGAAATTAATAGTTAATGTCACTTATAAAAGAAAGATATAGTACTCATCACCAAAGAGGATATTATAATGGGAAAGCCGAAGGTGTAATAAAAATGAGGTGTAGGTTTAATAGTACTCAACACCAAAGAACATAGTATTATGGGAAATTCAAAGGTTATATAAAAATGAGGTGCAGGTTTAAAATGTCTAATTTGTGTATAAATTATTATTACTATACTTTTTTTCTTGGTCAAGGTCTATTTTATATTGTCATAGTAAAATTTACATCAGAAAACAATGCTGTTCTATTCCATTTAGGCAACCCAGGAGGCAAGAAGTGCCAAGATTGATTTGGGTCCTCTATCTGCACAAAATTACAAAACATCAAGATCAAACATAACATCATGGGGACAGGTTCAGAGGACCTGTCGGAGGACCAACAAAGATGCATCCTTGGTTATGCACATGGTAGTCGATGTGGTCCACTTGGGCCTCTAAAGCTCATAGGTGATCATGTGAGCGCATTAGAAGCCGACCCAAAATATATAGAGATTCAAGGGTGTCGTTTTGAAACTACTGAATGTCATTTATATAGGCCACAAATTTGTTGCGATCCTCATACCTTTTTTCACACAGAGTGTCCAGGTTGAGCTGGATATGTTGGAGTTGTGCTCAAATCATTTCAAGGGTGACTAGAGCCTCTACCTGTCCTAGTGACTGAGCCAGAGAGACTGCCATGACTACCACTGAGTGTTGGCTCTTGGTGGATTTCGAGTGTGAACTGGAGTACTCTGCAAACCGTCGACCTGCCATCTCGTGTCTAAAGCCTCCTCGCCGTGCATGCCCCCTCTCTTGCGAGATGCACTTGCCGACAACCCACAAAATTTTCTCTATGTTACAACTCCAATTAAACATGGGCCAAGCAGCCCTTAACACGATAACTTCATCCCCGTAACTGCTTCTATTCGTCCCACTGTACGCCTCTCGTGCACTGCAGAAAAGAACAACTAATCCACCATCAATTGCGTCGCAACCTTCGATTGTCACAGTAATCCTCCACCATGTACAAATCCTGGTTGTAGGAGAACCAAAAGGGTCGATGAGCCCAAAGAAATACCACCTCGAGGCCTCTTCGGGGGTCTGCCTTCCCTGCATGTCCCACTTACTAGCTACCACTATCTTGGAGGAACACTAGAGCCACCCTTGTGAGGGTGTTTCCTCTGTCAAAGTTTCAAACTCCCCACCTTCCCCCTGCTCTTGCTACAGCACTTTGTTTTCGCTGCGAGGAGTCTGCCACTCATTCAACTGCCATCCACATATTTCTGTTAGTAGAGTCACCCACCTCCTACCTTACTAGCGTAGCTCAAGCCAGGGCTTGAGATCCAGCGTCTATACATCGAGGAGGACTGTCTTGCCAACTTTCACCATCGTGCGCACTTTCCAAATGCTCAGTTGCTCGCCTACTCCAATCATAACTTTGACGTCCCCTGTCGTGAGTCTGACGGTCCCCAGGCTCATTACTTCTCAAGCGTGGGAGGTAAATGTGGCCATTGGCACGTGGCTTCGGGATGGTCAGGCCACAACTGTACTCCACCCACCTAGTTCACTGAGTTGACACCCCCATCGGGGAAAATTATTATTATTATTATTATTATATTAATGTAATTTTTTATTTTTATATTATAATAATTTAAGAAAATTTGTTTAATAATAATAATTTCTAATTATTATTATTATTATAATAGAATTATTTACACAATAATGCAAATGATATGTTTGTCACATTTTTCATAACATTTTATTCTCATTTGTGTTAAGATTTAATTGATTTTTATGTTTATTTAAAACAAATAAATAACGCTAAGAATAAATATCCATGGGTATCCAATAACATTTTATTCTCATTTGTATTCACATTTAATTTATTTTTAGGTTTATTTAAAACAAAGAAATAACACTAATTTATTTAAGAATAAATATCCATGGATATCCAATATATATTTTGTTAGGAACATTTAAATTACTCATTTTTCTATAGAGGCCTTTATTACTTGAGAGAAAATTAATATTATATAGTTTAAGAAAAGTTCAATTAAAAATATAATACAAAATTAAAATTAAAAAAAATATCTATTAATAAATAAAGGATTCAATTGTGACTCTACTTACACCAATTCCACTATCTTTTATGGATAAATGACAGGTCTTTAGTTCCTCAAAGTTGTATGGAAGGTTTCTAGGATTTTAAACTCTTCTCGATCAATGTTTATACATTGGTCAAGGGTTAAATTTTGTGACCCATATTTATCAATTTACCTAGTTAAATTTTTAAACCTATAGCATAGTATGTCCATTCACTGAATATTAAAGGACACTCATAATCAAAATTTTTCCTCACAAAATCTAAATGTTAATATCCCACCATAACATTTATTTTTGAATAAAATAACTTCATAATTTCACCAAATATTATATGTACAATTTTTTTGCAATATTTTTTATACTCCTTACTATCTTTGTTATAATTATATTTGATCACACCTTAACCATTGATTCTCTATTATCCATTTCTTAATTGATGATTATTCTATTGTTTCTACTTATCTTCTATATAGTTTTTTTCCCATAACATGATGCATGGGATCCCTCTTTAGAACTCACAATTTTCCTTCATGCATCCAACAAACACTCGAAAAATGGCCCAAAAAACATAAATGGACAAAACATTTCCTCCTAAATAAAGATAATAGAAGCCATACAGTCATACATTATTGATCCCCATCCATAGAAACCTAAAACAATTCCTCATGGTATAAATAAGAGCCTTATTATTCCTTATGGTGTTAGTAGTGACAATTAGATATATTTTCCAATTATCTATGTGTCTGGGGGGACAAAGAGAGAGATTTCCTACCCCCAAAATCATTGTGAAAAATTATTATAATATTTTTTTTAATGGGTTGTGGTAAAAATCATTAATTCATATCAATTAGGATGCTTTTATTATAACCTTATATTACTTGTTTATGTGCTTGATCTAGTTGAGAATGGTTTGTCTCTTGTTTTCTTTGTAGATTTGAAGCAACATCTAGTCCTTGAGGGTTTGAAGTTTGGGTTGCCCATAGAGAACAAGATGATAATTTGAACGATCCTAAGAACTTTCCATGATGTTAAATAGTTGCAATGAGTAGAGTTATTTGTAAACTCTATAAAAGAATTATGTTTTCTTTGACTAATCCATTGGTCAACCAATCTTACTCATTGTAAGATTATCTTATAGCAATATCTACACCTTGTATGTTTGTACCCATATTTCAAATATGTATCTGGCATCTACTATAGAAAATGTTGTTTATCATAGGCTTCTTAAATTTTTACCTCTAAGTAACAAATAACTTCCTTAGGAATAAAAATTCCATACTAATTTTAGATGTTTCTATTATGAATTCTATGGTCAATTTTGTTTCTCCTTCAAATAACTTCATCTTCAATTGAAAATTTCTATAAAATACCAAGGCTGTAGATATATAATCCTTCTCCTTCATGAGATACTTCACATCAATTAGGAAAAAAAACTTCACAAAGATATATCTCCTCACATTTACTAGGATGCCCCCCACCTCCATGAAAAAAAATATAACAAAAAAAATTAGTTATTTTATCCTTTCAAATATGTACACCCCTAGTTTAACTTTTAAGCAAATTTTGACTACCTTAATAACATTTAATATATTGATTTATATTCTTACTAGTTTTAAACACTGTATATGAATCCATATGTTATGGTATTGGTTCACTAGTAAATCCCTCATGTCTCGTGCTAATCCTAATCCCTAGATATCCTTCATCCTCTGAAATTTATTGTTCCTTGCATCAAGGAAGAAGATTGACTACTTTTTGTTGAGCCTTTCTAATCTCCAACACATATAGATTTGGGACCATTTTATTTTTCATCAAATTTTTGAGGTAGGCTACATGTGATATTGATATGATTTATTCTATTTACATTAACTAGTAGGTATTTTGTATTTATGGGTGTGAAATCAAAGGAAGTGAAGTGGATTTATAATTTTTGGATGCAATTATTAAAAATAGATAAAGTAGCACTCATAGAGAATTAAATATATGGAGAACTTTTATAGATGCCCTCTTGTTGAGGCGTCAATTAAGCCCAAGACCTTGAACTTAGATACCTATTTTTTTTTTTTAGGATACTTACTTTGGAATTAATTGCGAGATATTTCCATTTAGCCTTTTCTCAATTAGCTATTATAATGTTTGATTTTAAAAGTAATAAATCATGTACATACCTCAAAAACTCATTGATTTTTCAAGGATGGACTCCTTTTCTTCAAAATCGAACCCTTAATCTTGCATTAATTTGAGGATGTTATATATTTTGAAGGAATAAAATGCTTTTCTTCTAGTTTGTTTTCTCATTTTTATTGGTATTGATGCAAGAGAATTCTCCTCATAAAATCATTGTATTTTTTGTTGACTTAGGGGGCATGTTTTTAATTTATTGATAAGAAATTTGTATATTTTTAATAAATTATGTGAGAATGTGAGAGGTGTTTGACTTGCGAAGATATCATATAGATGTTAGGGATTAGTGGATCCTATAATAGAGGATTATTTGAGTTAAAAGTGGCATTAGAGATTTTAGGAATTAGTTTAGTGATCTATGGAGAAGATCACAGATCCAAAATGATCCATAACTATGTAATTTTTTTTATAATTGTAAGCCTAAGAAGCATTTGGGAGGAGACCTAAGAAAATAATTAGAGCAGATTTAGAGAAGCCCAACATGGCCAGAATGGAAGAATGTTTCCAAACACATGATGAATTAGGCCATAGATACAGGATAGACCAAAATTTCTGAGTATATATACATGTACAAAATTTTTATGAATGAAATAGTGTTCTTGTTATTTCCATTTCCTCTATGTGTGTTATGTATATATAATTAACACAAGTGATGAATAGTCCTAGGAGTCTTTCATGAGCATGGGTATTTAAGATATTTCTGGTGGTTAAGGATTACAGGAAAAAATGATTCTCGTAGATGGTTTAGAAACCCATTTAATAGATTGAATAGATGATTTTCTTACGATGAATTATTGAAAGCCCAATAGTATTTATACATTATCAATGTAAGGAAAAACATTAATACCCTTTCTATACGCGTGGATTGAGGGTGATATATAGTATCCTCGTTGGTTGAGGGAGGCACTATCCATTAGCAGAAATTTATAAAAATTGTGGTGGAGATGCAGAGTAAATTATTAGTTTCTAATTCTGATTCAAGTCCTCATTGAGCTAGGCTAGTTGAGAATGGAAGTCGATTTGGTAATATTCTCTGCCTGAATATTGAATTCGTTGTGATCAAATTGTGGGATTTAACAGAAAATCTAAATTGTTGACTTGTTTGGTGAATCAACGTATAATGATCGTGGTTGTTGATTCAAAGATTAAACGATTCAAGCCTTGAGGAAGAACACTAGAACATAGTATCCTTTAGGGAGAATTAAATGGCATAGATGGTGTGGCTCATAAAAGGGGAAGTTCATATTCAAGGGAAACATAGATAAATATTTTTGATAAATAAATTACATATCCTTAAGCTTTAAATCTAGTAGACTTCAATTCTAGTAGCATTGTAGAGTTCCGGAATTTACAAATGTAAGGAGAGAGTTGATATAAATCCTACTTTTTGGTTGTAAGGAGTGGGATTTAAATCCCAGAGGAAGGGACACATTAAATATGTTTGTGTTGGAAGTAAAAATATGTTTTCAAAGGTCATGAAATTGGATTAACATCAGATTTGAGGTGCATCGCATGTGTTGAGCGTACCTTTGAGATGCTACGTATTCATTGGAGACATTTCGCACACACCAGAAACGCTACGCATATGTTGTAAGAGTTGCACATAACCTGGAGATGATGCATATACATTGAAGGCACTATGCATAAACTTCTGAATGCTACACTACCTTTACACACTATGGTTTCACTTGCAAGCTAAACCTCACCTCATCAGTGAACAGGTTGATCAATCCAAGCTCTCGTAAGTTGAAAAAAATGGATTTAAGGTAAGGATTAAGGTATGGGATGTTGTTTTCTAAAGGCTTGGATACATTTAATTTTCTAAAATAGATATGTTCATGAAATAGTAGTTTCTCAGAGGAAAAAGAAGCTTTGACCTGATTTTGTCTTCTAGTTTGTTGTTGTGGAATGAGAGGAGATAGGTGGTCTAGATACATAGAGAGGCTCACTATATAAAGAGATTTTTTGTTTTGTTTTGTGCAATAGAGGAGAAAAAATCAGTATTGATATAGAGAGTGATTTACCCTGCATCATTTGGTATCAGAGTGGGAATTCTCTTTTGGAGACAGACAAAAGGTCTGTAGAGAAGGTTTTTTGAATTAAAAGATTTTATATGCAGGATAAGAAGAAGCTTACAAATTAAGGAGGAAAAGGAAGTTATTGATAAGAATGAAAGCTACTTTGGGAGAAGTAGTTACATTCAATGGAAAGAGGTTAGATCAACCAGAGATGGAAGTTGAGTAGCAGCATTTTATCGTGACCATGAAAATTTGGCAGCAGCAAGCTTTCGAAATCTTAATAGCGAGGAGCAGGCCTATTAAGATCTGATATGTGAATGGATTTTATTTATCATATTATATGGATTGTAGCTAGCAGCATATGAGGAGTATCTTATCAATTAGACACAAATTTGAAGAAATGGTGAAAGAAGCGGCAAAGACTTCTTGAGAAAGAACGTTGTGGAAGAACCTGATTGTTCTGGCTGAGGATTGGAATATAAGAGAACAGTTGAGTGTTCTGAAGAGAAGATGAGTTGAAGTGTATAAGCCTAGAAGGAGCAGAGAAGAAATCTCAGAAGGTTCCAAATGAAGAACCAGTGTTTCCAAATACCATGTACCGAAGAGAAGCTTGGTGAGGTAGTTGTAGCAGGGTGAAAGATAATTTCTATTGAAGATGATTGATGTAGCTCATAGCAAGTGAGAGGAAACACATGGAGATGAAGAAGAAGATGACTACTAATAGTCATAATAGAGGTTTAGAGGGAAGCCACAGTAGAAGAAGAGAGAAATAATATGTCAAAGAAAATGGCATGGGAAAGAAGATGATTGATGAAGAGTATGATAGAGAAAAGGCTGAGATAATAATCCATCTTAGTTTTTTGATGGAGCTATTCCAAAGAAGTAAAGAAGACTAGAGGTATGGCTATATAATAATAAATAAGGTGAAATGGCACAGGCTACAAGAGAAGAGAGAGCTTGAGAAGATAATGGATGTTCAATTGAGGTTGGAGAAGATCATAGGAGCTGAGCTACATCACAAAAAAGTTGTTGGAGAAGAAAAAATTCCTTTTGAACTTGAATATGGAGCAATGATGTTTGAACCTTTAGTTGAGGCTACTGAGCCTTATGATTTTGAAATTAACAATTTTTTTATGTTTGCAGGTGTTACATGATGATGGACGGTCTTTGGGTATTGTCAAAGAGGAGGAAGAGGAGAGACAAAATCTAAATTATGTTTTAAAGAAGAAGGATGATACAGTTAGGTCTCATGAGGAAGCTCATACACAGTTGGAGGAAAATATTATTTTTCAGCATACTGCTAGAGCTGTAAGAAGAGGGATTTTGGCTTATATGGGTAGCCAAAAGCGAGTAGAAGAGAAGGAAGATATCAAGCATACAAATTTGACGCTTGAGGAAGTTAACCAAGAGATTTTATTGTTAGGAAATATGTTAAGGGAGTCTAAGTCAAGACATGGATTGCGAACTCAGGTAAATGATTTAAGTTTTAGTAATTTTGATGAAGAAATGAGGTTTCTTGAAGAATGCATAGGTAGATATGCGAATGAGGAAGATTCAGTCAACATAGAAGGAGAGATGGAAGTGTCACATAATAGTGAAAAAGAGAAGAATATAAATGTAAAGGAAGATAGGACAAATATGTCTCATGCTAAAGAAGAATTTATCTTAGAACTGAAGGAGACAGAACTGACTACAAGGATTAGTCAAGGAGTTGAAGGACAACTATGGAACGTTTTCAAGGAAAAGAAGTAGAGCTATGCTGGAATTGATAAGCGACATAGTGATGATGTGTTTGAAAAGAATAATGTAGAAAGTGAATTGATGAACGGTTTTCTGGAAGCATATGAGCATGAGAAATGGATTACAGACATTGATAGAAGAATGTCTCAAGTTTTGGCTGAGATAAAAATTGATATTAGTTCACTAAACTATGTTATGTTAACTAATATACAGAGAAGTGTGAGTGAAAATTTTACCACAGTCAGCAAATTGGAGAGAAGTTTACTTTTTGAAAGTAAATTTGCAAACAAAGAGAAGCAATTGGATATTTCATAGGGAGATTTCTTCAAGGATATTCAGGAATTTTGGTTGGCAGCAATATCTACAGCAGTATCTAGAGCAATCTCAATAATAATAGCAGAATTTGAATAACAAAAAGCTGAAGAAGGTAATCAACAGTTTGAAGATAAATAGACAGAGTCCAACAAAGTGCAGTGGCAGAACAATGAAAATAAAGTTTGTTTACAATATAAAACTAAGTTGAAAGAGGCCATAGATGAATTGTGGAAATTGATGCAAGTTGCTAAGAAAAGATATAATAGGACAAAGCAAGTAATCCACAGTAAAGTTGAATCGAGAGTGAAGAATGATGAATGTAAGGACAATGGAACACTACAACATAAGATATGGAAACCAGGAGTAGCAAGAAAAGACAATAGAGTACATGAGAAACACTTAAATGAAGCAAAGAGATCACTGCAAAACAAATTCTGGGATCTAGGAGGACAATGATTGGAGACACATGATCCGGGGATCGTGATTTGTTTCAACTTTGGGAGTCTGATGCAGGAGAATTTTGCTCATAAAATAATTGTATATTTGGTTGACTTAGGGGGTGTGATGTTTTTAATTTATTAATAATAAATTTGTATATTTTTAATAAATTATGGGAGAATATGAGAAGTGTTTGACTTTTGAAGATCTCATAGAGATCTTAGGGATTAGGGGATCCTATAATAGAGGATTATTTGAGTTCCAAGTGGCATTATAGTTTTTAAAAATTAGTTGAGTGATCTATGGAGAAGATCATGGATCCAAAATGAATGATAACTATGTAATTGCTTTTATAATTGTAAGCCTAAGAAGCATTTGGGAGGAGAGCTAAGAACAGAATTAGAGAAGATTTAGAGAGGCCCAGCATGGCCAGAATGCAAGGAAGTGGCCAAAAGCATGATGAATCGGGCCATAGATAGAGGATAGACTAGAAGTTAGGAGTATATATACATGTACAAAATTTGTATTAATGAAATAGTGTTCATGTTATTTGCATTGCCTCTCTGTGTATTCTGTTTATATAATTAACACAAGTGATGAACAATCATAGGAGTTTATCGTGAACATGGGGATTTAATATATTTCTATTGGTTAAGGATTACAGGAAAAAAAAATTCATGTAGATGGTTTAGAAACCCATTTAATAGATTGAATAGATGATTTTCTTATGATGAAATTTTGAAAGCCCAATAGTATTTCTACGTTATCAATGTAAGGAAAAATATTAATAACCTGCCTCTATGCATGGATTGAGGGTGATATGTAGTCTCTGCATTGGTTGAGGGAGGCACTGTCCATTAACAGAAATTTCTAAAAATCATGGTGGAGATGCAGAGTAAATTATTAGTTTCAAAGTCTCATTCGAGTCCTCATTGAGCTAAGCCAGTTGAGAATTGAAGTTGATTCAGTAATTTTCCTTGCCTGAATATTGAATTCGTTGTGATCAAATCGTCGTATTTCATAGAAAATATAAATTTTTGACCTGTTGGGTGAATCAACGTATAAAGTTCATGGCTGCTGATTCAAAGATTCAACGATTCAAGCTTTGAGGAAAAACACCAGAATAAAGTATCCATTAGGGAGAATTCAATGGCATAGATGATATGGATCATAAAAGGGGAAGTTCATATGCAAGGGCAACATAGATAAAGAGTTTTGATAAATAAATTATAGATCCTTGAGCTTCAAATCTGGTAGAGTTCAATTCTAGTAGCATTGTGGAGTTCCAACATGTACAAATGTAAGGAGAGATCTGATATAAATCATACTCTTTGGTTGTAAGGACCGGGATTTAAATCTTAGAGGAAGGGACACATTACAGATGTTTACGTTGGTAGTAAAAGAATGTTTTCCTAGGTCATGAAATCAGATTAACATCAGATTTGAGCCATTGAGCATACCTTTGAGATGCTATGTATTCCTTGGAGACGTTGCGCACACACCAAAAACACTACACAAAAACCTTTGAGGCACTACGCATATGTTGAAAGTGTTGTCTAGGCATTGCGTATACACCTAAGGTTCTACGCATACACTTGTGAATGCTACACTACCTTTCTACCCTACGGTTTCACCTGCAAGCTAAAGCTCACCTCAAAAATGAACATGTTGATCAGTCCAAGCTCCAGTAAGTTGAAAAAAATGGATTGAAGGTAAGGATTAAGGTATGGGAGGTTGTATGCTAAATATTTGGATCTGTTTCATCTTCTAAAATAGATCTTTGCTTGAAACTGTGGTTTTTCATAAGACATAGAAGTTTTGACCCGAGTTTGTCTTCTATTTTGCTGTTGTGGAACGAGAGGAGACAATTGATATATATACGCAGAGAGACTCACTGTATAGAGAGATTATTTTTTGTGCAACAGAGGAGAAAACAAAAATATTGAGATAGAGAGTGATTTACCCTGCATCAGATAATCTTACCAAAATGATAGATGGTTTATTGACTCTTTTTCTTATTTTGCATTAGACATATGCTAAAAGTGCCTAATAGTGCAATAGGTCTAATTCAAATATACCATTATGTTAGGTAACTTTCTAACATTGAAATTTTCACTTTTCGATCATTCGTAATAATCTATTTCCTTTCCTTGTCATTTAAATATGGATATTTTGAACTCACCTGATAGACTATCACAACGTCTATGAACTTGAGTTGTTTATTTTGAATTATCCTAATGGATTAATTATAGCCCATAAATCCTATTTTTACTTTATAGTGTGTATCACTTCAACTTCCCTAATGCTTCATTGGTCCAAGTTCACAATTACCATAAAACCATCCTTTGAAATCCCTTGATACCCTAAAACCATCCTTTCAAATCCCTTGATAATGCATTAGAAAAATCCTCAAAACTAACTATCTTTTGAAATATTAGTATTACGTTAAATCATTTTACAACTTCTTTATTTTTATCTTTCAAATCATTTCAATAAAATATCAAAATAATTTTAACATTTAAATGATTTTTTTACCTATCCTCCTCTATTACTCTCTTAAGATTGGTTCAAAATTCAATTCACTTTCTTTCAATACTCCCTAGAAAACTATCATATATTCAAATGGCCACCTTTCAAACCTTCTCAATGCATTCATATGTCAATTCTAATTTGAATACATCCTTCAAATTAATCCAACAATGCCTTAGGCCCTTTTGGATGATATTATACATCAAATCCTTCAAAACGCATAACCTATTATCAACTTTCTATTGTTTCATTATAACATTTTTGAAAAATACCGCGTAAAAGTTATGTGAGTTTTAAAAAAATCTAATAAGTACTTCTAGACCTTTCGAAATTTCACATGTTCACTTTTTACAGAACCTTGATGGTCTGTCTAGCTTCCCTAATCATTCAAATATTTCACATCAATTTCCACCGTCCCCACACTCCATGGAATTGATATGTTTCAAATACCATACTTGTTACACATGGAATCTATATGTTTCCTCAAACATATAATCGTAAAATACGCAATTGATGCACATCTCAAAATGATAAACCGGATTATTTTATGTATCTATTTTAAATCATAAACAATGAAGTTGGTATATAGTGTTTTGTTTTTTTTGTTTTTTTGTAATCTAGGATAATCGATAACTGGTGAGAGTTTTTCTGAACAAGGTCTAGGATCAAATCTTACTGGCTGCCACTCATTCCTGAATTTCTTCGTAATGTGTAAACAAAGTTTCAATCCATTATGACGCATAAGTGACATTAACATTTTAGCCACAAGTAAATAAAATTAATAGTTAATCTCACTTGTTAACATTAGAACCACAACTGAATGAAATTATGAAATTATTAGAGTTGTTTAATTCGAAAAAAAAAAAAACAAATGAGGTGTATGTTTAAAATGTTTGATAAACTATTTGTGTATAAATTATTTAACTTTATTTAAAATTATAATAATAAATATTAAAATAATAATAATTTAAATAATAATTTTTATATAATAACAATTTTTATAGATTAATGTAATATTTTTTAAATTTTATATTAAATTTACAAATTTTAATGCGTGTGTATATATATATATATATATATATATATATATATATATATATATATATATATATATATATATATATATATATATATATATATATATAATTTTTTCTTATAGTTTTTATTATTAGTATTTTTATTTTTAATAAAACATGGTATATACAGTAATGTAGTTTCTTTTATTATTATTATTATTATTAATAATAAAAAATAATATATACATTAATGTTTTTTTTAATATCTATATTATAATAACTATTAAAATAGGTTTAATAAAATTTTAATTTTATATTAAATTTAGAAATTTTAATGTAAAATTATAAATTTTTTTTTAAATTTTTAAAAAATAAATAAGTTAATTTTTTCTTACAGTTTCTTATTATTATTACTATTATTATTATGTATTTCATTTTTTATTTTTGAAAAATGACATGTTTGTCACATTCCTCATAACATTTTATGCTAATTTATATTCACATTTAATATATTTTTAAATAACAAAAATATCATTATTATTTTTTAAATAATTATCTATGGGTATCCAATATATATAGTTAAGAACATTTAAGTTAATAATTTGTCTCTAGAGGCCTTTTATCACTTGAGAGAAAATTAATATTATATAATTTAAAAAAGTTAAATTAAAAATATAATACAGATTTAAAATTAAAAAAAAAAAAAAATTATATTAGATAAAGGATTCAATTGTGACTATACTTACACCAAGTCTACTACTTTCTATGAAGAAACGAATGAGGGGTTCTTAGTTCTTCAAATTTTTATGGAAGGTTTCTAGACTTTTAACTCCTTATCGATTAATGTTTAGACATTGATCAAGGGCCTTTAGAAATTGATAATTGATACCATTCTTTGAAGGCCTTTTAGAAACTCTGATTATTCCTTGAGAAAAGGGTCTATGAATAGTATTTACGCTTATAGTTTTTTCTGAATTTTCTGACCCACCTTTATGGATTCACCTAGTTAACTTTCTAAACCTATAATAAATATTAAATAATAATAATTTTTATAGATTAATGTAATATTTTATATTTATATTATAATAACTACGAAAATGGGCTTAATAAAATTTTATATTAAATTTACAAATTTTAATGCAATTATATATATATATATATATATATATATATATATATATATATATATATATATCTGCATTATTACATACATATATATATATATTATTTTTTCTTATAGTTTCTATTATTAGTATTTATATTTTTAATAAAACATGGTATATACAGTAATGTAGTTTCTTCTATTATTATTATTATTATTATTTTTAATAAAACATAATATATATATTAATTTTTTTTTTTAATATTTATATTATAATAACTATTAAAATGGGTTTAATTTTATATTAAATTTAGAAATTTTAATGTAAAATGTTAATTTTTTTTTTAATTTTTAAAAAATAAATAAGTTAATTTTTTCTTATAGTTTCCTATTATTATTATTATTATTATTATTATTATTTTTTTTTTTTTTTTGAAAAATGATATGTTTGTCACATTTCTCATAACATTTTATGCTAATTTATATTCACATTTAATTTATTTTTAAGTAACAAAAACATCATTTTTTTTTTTTAATAATTATCTATGGGTATCCAATATATATAGTTAAGAACATTTAAGTTAATAATTTGTCTCTAGAGTTCTTTTATCACTTGAGAGAAAATTAATATTATATAATTTAAAAAAATTTAAATTAAAAATATAATACAGATTTAAAATTAAAAAAAAAAATTATATTAGATAAAGGATTCAATTGTGACTATACTTACACCAAGTCTACTACTTTCTATGAAGAAACGAATGAGGGGTTCTTAGTTCTTCAAATTTTTATGGAAGGTTTCTACACTTTTAATTCCTTATAGATTAATGTTTAGACATTGATCAAGGGCCTTTAGAAGTTGATAATTGAGACCATTCTTTGAAGGCCTTTTAGAAACTCTGTTTATTTCTTGAGAAAAGGGTCTATGAATAGTATTTACGCTTATAGTTTTTTCTAAATTTTGTGACCCACCTTTACAAACTCACCTAGTTAACTTTCTAAACCTATGGAATAGTATGTCCATTCAGAATATTAAAGCATACTCCTAATCCCATTTTTTCCTTACCAAATATAAATGTTAATATTCCACCATAATTTTTTTTGAATAAAATAACTTCAT
Organism: Pinus albicaulis; assembly: GCA_034641835.2. NCBI lineage: Eukaryota > Viridiplantae > Streptophyta > Pinopsida > Pinales > Pinaceae > Pinus > Pinus albicaulis. Next base: position 891,675,527 of record CM076573.1, read on the forward strand.
ATTTTCACCAAATGTTGCACGTACAAATTTTTTGCAATATTTTTTATACTCCTTACTATATTTCTTATAATTATATTTGGTCACACTTTAACCATTAATTATTTATTAGCCACTTATTAATTGATTATTCTTCAATGATTTCTACTTATCTCCTATAATTATATTTGATCACACTTTAACCATTAATTATTTATTAGCCATTTATTAATTGATTATTCTTCAATGATTTCTACTTATCTCCTATATGATTTTTTTCCATAACATGATGTATGTGAGAACTTACAATTTTCCTTCATGCATCCAACAAACACTCGAAAATGGCCCAAAACCATAAGTGGACAAAACATTTCATCCTCAATAAAGATAACTAAATCCATACACCCATAGATTATTGATCCCCATCCATCGCAACATAGACCAAATACCCATGCTAGAAATAAGAGCCGAAATTCTTGATACCCATCCATAACAACGTAAACTAATTCCTCATGCGAGAAATAAGATCCTTACGATGGGAGAGGAGGTAATGATAAGTTATAGCACATACGTGATGGAGAAATCAATTGGAGGATATAACTGGTATTTTTATAACTCTTCACTATTATAAATTTATTGTTTTTATTACAATGTCTAATATTGAGTTAGGTGTAAACTTTGTTTGAGTTTTGTGTCGAGAATAAAACTAGGATTTGAAGAGCGAGCTAACTTTGATTAGTGGTCTAGGATAAAATAGCTCAAACATGTGTGATGAAGGTGATAGTAGTGATATATAGAGAGAGATTTCCTACCCCTAAAATCATTCTGCAACATTATAATAATTTCTTTTTTTTCTAATGAGTTGTGGTCAAAATCATTACTTCAAATAAATTAGGATGCTTTTATTATAATATTATATTACTTGTTTATGTGCCTAATCTAGTTGAGAATGGTTTGTCTCTTGTTTCCTTTGTAGATTTGAAGCAAGATCTAGTGCCTAAATAGTTTGTCTCTTGTTTCCTTTCATGATGTAAATAGTTGCAATGAGTAGAGTTATTTTTAAATTCTAGAAAAGAATTATGTTTTCTTTGACTAATACATTGGTGAGCCAATCTTACTCATTGGAATATTTTCTTATAACAATATCTATAGCTTGTATGTTTGTACCCATATTTTAAGTATGTATGTGACATATAATATAGAGAATGTTGTTTATCACATGCTTCTTAAACTTTTACCTATATGTAACAAACAAGTTCCTTAGGAATCAAAATTATATACTAATTTAAGATGTTCCTTTTATGAATTCTATGGTTATTTTGATTGCCTCTTAAAATAACTTCATGTTTCATTGAGAATTTATGTAAAATAACAAGAATATAGATATATAATCCTTCTCGTTCATGAGATGCTTCACATTCATTAGAAAAAAAACTTCACAAAGATATATCTCCTCACATTGCTAAATCTACTACTAGGATGCCACCCCACCTTCGTAAAAAATAACAAAAAAATCAGTTATTTGATCCCTCCAAATATGTGTACCCCTAGTTTAAATTTCAAACAAAATTTCACCACTATAATAAAATTTCATATATTGATTTATATTTTTACTAGTTCTAAACATGGTATCTCAATCCATGTGATATCATATTGGTTCACGAATACATCCCTCATGTCTTATGCTCATCCTAATCCCTAAATATCCTTCATCCTATGAAAATTATTGTTCGTGCATTAAGAAAGACTCTTGACTACTTTCTGTTGAGCCTTTCCAATCTCCAACATTTATATATTTGAGACCATTTTTTTCATGAAATTTTTGAGGTATGTTACATGTGATACTTATACGATTTCTTCTATCTGGGTTTACTAGTAGGTATTTTGTATTTATGGGTGTGAAATCCAAGTAAGGAACTAAAGTGGATTTATAGTTTTAAGATGCAAGTATGAAAAATAGATAAAGTAGCACTCATGGAGAATGAAATACATTGGGAAATTTTTTAGATGCCCTCTTGTTGAGGCCTCAATTAACCCCAAGACTTTGAATGTAGATACCTTTTTTTTTTAAAGGTACTTGCTTTGGATTTCAATGTCAGAGATTTCCATTTAGCCTTTTATCGATTAGCTATTATAAATTTTTATTGAAAAAATAATAAATCATGTAATTACTTCAAAACCTCAATGATTTTTTAGGGAGGGTCTTCCTTTTTTCAAAATCAAACCCTTAATCTTCCATTATTTTGGAGATGTTATATCTTTTGAGGGCATGGATTCCTTTTCGTCTAGGTTGTTTTCTCAATTTGATTGATATTCTTGCTAAAATGATAGATTTTTAATTGTCATTATCTTATTTTGCATTAGAAATATACTAAAAGTTCCTACTAGTGCATTAGGTCTAATTCACATACCATTAGGTGTAATTCAAATATACCACTCTATCAACAAAATTTTCAAGTTTGACATTTTCACTTTTCAATCATTTCTAATAATCTATTTCATTTCCTTGTCATTTAAAGATGCATCTTCTAGACCCACTTAATACCTATCACAACATCTCTAAACTTGAGTTGTTTATTTTGAATTATACTAATGGATTAGTGATTGTCCATTTATCCAATTTTTAATTTATAATGTGTGTCACTTCAACTTTCCTAATGGCTGATTAGAAAAGGTTCACACTTACCATGGAAGCATCCCTTGAAATCCCTCGATAGCTCATTAGGAAAATCCTTAGAGCTAACTACCTTTTAAAATGATATTATAACATTGAATCATTTTACAACTTCTTTATTTTTTTATTTCAAATCATCTCAATAAAATATCAAAATGATTCTAACATTTAAATGATTTATTTACCAATCGTCTATTCCTCTCTTAAGATTTGTTCAAAATTCAATTCACTTTATTTTATCTACTCCGTAGGAAACTCTCATATATTCTAATGACCATCTTTCAAAACTTCTCAATCAATGCATTTATGCATTCATATGGCACTTCTAATTTGAATACATCCTTAAATTAATCCAATAATGCCTTAGGCCCTTTTGGATGATACAAACCCTTCAAAACATAGGCCCTTGCCCTTTTGGATGATACACATCACATCCTTCAAAACATATAACCTATCATCATCTTTCTATTGTCTCATTATAAATTTTTTGAGAAATAGCTTGTAAAAAGTATTGTGGGTTTTATAAAATCTAAACATTCACTTTTGCATAACCTTGATGGTCCGTCAAGCTTCCTGAATCATTCAAATATTTCACATTAATTTTCAGTGTCCCCACACTCCATGTAATTGATGGCACATGTGTCAAAATATGTTTCAAATAAAATACTTTTCACACATGGTATCTGTATGTTTCCTGAAAACCTTAATTTATTTTGAAATTGATGACCAAAGACCAACCTTTAAATCACTTGAAAGCCTTCGAATGGTGACTATCATTATTAAATTTCATTCGTTTAAAGATTTCTTGGAGTAAATCCATCGTCATGAGCTATATCCACGTTCAACCTATATGCAAGACATGTAGTGGTAACATTTCAAAAATATAGGGATTGCACAGCGAGATTATCGTTATCGTCACTCAATGTCATGGCCATATTTTCACGTTTGTCTCCTTGCATTCAAAAACATTTGTTTACAGTCACGCCTGCATTAATTTGAACGAAGAATTGAAAAAATATCTTCTTAAAATTGTTTTATCTTGGACTTCATTCCAATTTAGTTATGTTAATAAGATGCATAGAAGCTTGTAATAAAATTTATAGTATTCAAATGCATTTTTTTCGTGGCATGAATATTTCAATGCATTTGGCCCAGGTTCGCAATGCGAGTTGTTCCATATAACATGGTTTTCATCGTTGTAAAAATTACGCCATTTCGGTCAACAAACTTGAATCGAGCATTTGAAGCATGTACATAAAATTTACTTCCAACAAGAGTCATTCTGTATGAAGAGAAGTTTTATCATACTTGAAGCCAAAAGTATAACTATTCCATATGCTAACCAAAGTATGACATTCGAATATTTATCAGCCGTACGCAACTTCATATTTATCAAAATATAAGGGTCGTTCATTCATAAAGTGGTCGGCCAACGTTCTTGTGACTTGTTTGGAAGATTTTACTCCTGTGAGTATCAGTCTAGGAGGCTGTCCTAATCAAACCAAACCTTTTAAAACGTTTTTGTATATGTTTTTTTTAGCAAGATACTTATTTGACTAGGGGTTTTTGTGCCCGTAAACTTGGATTACGGGCACACTTTATTTGGATGTTGTAAATCTCTTGAATATGGTTATGTTTTGAGATTGTCCATATAATGTTAGTATCTAATAAATAAAATTCAAAATAATCATCGATGATGAGGGTTTTATGAAAGTTTTTAGTTAGAGAAATTAAAGTAGGATAGTAATTAATTTAAATTACCAACACAAAATTAGTAGTAATAATAGTTTTTAAGTCTTAGCAAATGCAAAAGAAAATCTAAAATATGAAGGAGAACTTAGAAAAAATGGCAAGGAATGGTAATAGAAAGGATCTATCTTTACTTACATGATTGGAAGTATTAAAAAAATAAGGATGCACGACCCCAACCAAATTAGTAAGGAAAAAGAGAGGAATGGGTTATAGGAGAGGAAATGAAGCTTGACTCTAAATAAGAAAATTCAAAGCAAAGTATGGATATTGAAAAAGTGGAAGTTTGTTAACATGGAGAGAAGCTCTCAATACCCCATGTCAAAGAGCTCCAACAAGATTTGATCAAATAAAATATGATCTCAAGCAACATATGGCAATGTCATAATTCCAAAGGAAGACATGGGACAAAAGTACTATTTTCATCTCAACCCAAGATTTAAGATGAAGATAATCTCATGGAATATAGGAGACTTTAGTACAGTGAAGAATAACTTATAGGTAGTGAATTGTCTATATAAAGCACAATGGGATTTTCTACAGGTCTATGATTTTAGCCAATCCCCCTATAGTTAGTTATATAATGATTGTGACTCAAGATTTAAGGTTAGTCGACAAAACCCTGGTCATGGTTGAGGTTTAGCTGAAAAAACCTTCGCATGGTTTAGGGTAAGTCAATAAAACCCAATGCATGGTTACAGAGAATTCAGAAAACCCCAAATTGTTAATGATGAAGGGGGAATTGTAGGTACATGTATAAGTATGTATATATAATGATTGACATAACCATGTACGTTGAGCGCATCCTATTAGACCATGGGTTGAAACGGTTAGGTACCCATGTATTCTAGTGGATAGACGTTGTTCCTTTATATGGATGTTTACAATTTAATGATGTCTACATGAACATGGCACCTTATGTAATTTCCAGATGGACTAGATGTAGATCTTGTTGGTTAAGATTGAGACAAGTAAGTCATTAAGGGGGCGACTTGGAAAAAATAATTCCTACTTGTCTTAGTTGCAATTCTTTCTATGTAAAGGAGTTTGTTCCTAGTGATTAGGAGTTTGTTGAGGTCTAGTTGGTTGAGATATTATCTCCAACTAGTTAGCTTCCTAGATTGGTGTGTGGTTGAGATATTCACTCAGCTAAGAGATTGTATGTCCAAGATAGATTAATTACCTTGAGGTATATCTTGTTGTATTTATATTGTGTTATTATTTTCTTGTGAATATAATTTTTTATTTCATTCATAAAATATTTAATTAGGATAATATCTAACAAATATTTTGAAGGTGGGATTAGTAGGTTCATATGAATTAGAAATATAACTGAAAGTAAACGAAATGAATATAAACTACTAAATCAGTCGTTTATATAATGAATATGAACCTACCAAAAGAGATAAATGACTACTATAAATGATAAATTTATGATTATAAATGATGACTAAATTTTGCATATATATGACTATTAGTAGCTAATTTACAGTATCTTGTAACACGACTCAAATTTGGTCATATTTCTTTGGTCATTAATTGGTTTCAAGCGATGACTAAAATTTCCATATATATGACCATTAGTAGCTAATTTACAATATTTTATAACATGACCAATATTTTGGTCTTATTTCTTTGGTCATTAATTTTTTTTTTGTGATCATATAATATTATATTATGTTGTATATTTGGTCATTAATTGTGATAATTAATGACTAAATCAATGAATAAATTAATGAGAAAATTAATAACTAAATATACTACTAGATGATAAAATTGAGACAACCAATTAATAACTAAACTAAAAATTACTAAAAGTTGGTCATGTTATAAGATACTGTAAATTAGATATTATTGGTCACCGAATAAAAAATGGTCGTTTATATACAAATTTTAGTTTTTTTTTTAGTAACTAATTAGTCATTTTGTACTAGTGACTCATTACCTATGTTAGAATACAAGGGAGACATTTTTCGATATACTATTTTACTATATTAGAGCCTCCAAGGTAACTATCCTAAGAAGAAAAGGAAGACGTATGTTGATTTAAGGCTCTTGAGCGATTATTGTTTGTGTATATTGGTCAAATTTGTAATGTTTTTTAAGGGTCACAGATAAATTGTTATCATAAGGGGATTCCCCATCATATCTGATGAAAACATTATAATAAAAATATTTCCCTGGGGGAACTCCCTACTGTGAAGAAATTCCCTTGTGCTTAAGGCGTGGAGATGGATTTGGAAAATTAGAACGGAGTTTTTTAGTGCATCAATGACCAACCGACATATTTTACTTGTAACTATTTTCCATTATCTATATTTTCAAAAATGACCAAACACATTGAATTTTTGAGAGATTTCAAGTGAAATATATGAGACCAATATAAAAAAATTTGTAGATAAAAATGAAGATTGGTATTTGGTTGTTGAATATTGAAGACGTTTTAAAATGGAAATGATCCCCTAGGTTTTCTGTTAAGCCTACATTAGAAGATGTATATTCCCATCAAGGTATATATCTGCATCATATGCAACATTAATTACCCTGCCGTGGAGTGCATAATGTTATCAATGTGGGAAGGGATAAGATTTGAAGTTGCAATTAGTAAAATATCTTTTCCCGGATCATATTAAAGGAGTAACCATGGACTAAAAGAGAAGAGTTAATTGTAACAACTAGAGAAAACAATAGCTAACAATACTACTGTCAAAACATGAAGACCTTACAACCAACGATGTGAACTCGTCCACCAGATAGACAGAAACAAGATGGGAATTGAGACTACAAACCCAGTCACCTTGTTATATTTCATCGTTTTCAATGAGAAGGAAATATTTCATAGTACCACCCCTCACATAATATGATCCGGGTTAATACAAGTGTGTTTCCTTGAAACCTTTGCAATACACCAAGTCCAAAAATGTACTCAATTTCCATGGGATTTCTAGGTATTTCATTCCCTTATGTAAGATAAAAGAGTTGCTATGAAATTTATGAGATACGAAATGAACACATAAAAAAACACTAATACCTTTTTAAGCATAAAACTGTATCTCTATGAATTTTTGAAATAGTACAAGAAATCAAATCCTTAATTGCAACAAGTCCTAAATTTTTTCTTAACATGTGAACTAATAGGACACATTTACATACTAATTTCTTTTGATATCAATTGTTAGGCCACCATCCATATATTCCACTTGGAATTTCAAGACTTTTTAAACTCCTTGGATGGAGTATCAACTCCTTTAGGCTTGTCAGGATTCAAAGTAGGGAAGCGTTTTCCAAAGAAATAGGTGACCAACATGGATTTCCCAGAGTCTGGCGACTCTTGTAAGAAGAACACTATTAAGCTCAACATGTTGGAAGTTTTATGTCTGATCTAAATACATAAGATATACTTCCCAAAAAAATCACTTCTAGATCAAGAAGCAATTTCCCATAACCACTCATATCAACATAGTAATTGTTGAACACAAGTTAGCAAATATTTGGCTAGAAAAACAAGCTAGAAACATGATTGACATCCTTAAAAGTTTAAAAATTTACAACTTGAAAGAAAATTATTCCATAGTAAATTTCAAAACACGATATAAATGGAACATGATTTGAATACAAATATTCCTTGATAATACGATATAAATGGATACAGATCCAAACACATGAACATGATTGGAATACAAATATGCCTTGAGAATATGATATAAATGGATACAGATGCAAACACATAAACATGATTGAAATACAAATTTTCCCAAAGGTTTGATGTAATCCTGCACTTTGATAATGTTTTTTATATGTACCTTTATAAGAGAGGATATTTATATGTTATGTAGACCCTAAAAGTTGTCATAGCCTTATCCTTTTCATACCATATTATTATGGCCTTGCTAGTGTCTTCTCCCGTGATCAAGGACTCAATATCTGAGCATATTTCTATCATAAAATTTTTGCTTCCCACTTTGGTCAGTTGCAAATAATCTTTCTGTGGACCTCTGGTAATTTGTTCCATGTGGCTTGGTAAGGAAATTTTTTTCCTTACTTATTTAAGTAATTAAAAATAATAATGATAATTATAGAAATATTACCTGCACTGATAAAAGAATACCAATTGAAACACCAGTTCTAGGCTTCTAGCTTAGTGGGTAGCAACTAGCCACAATTGGTTCACCATGAAGTGTCTACACCTGTTGCATTACTATTATCCATCTTACAACAAAAAAAGCGAGGAAATTATTACAATATGATCTCTTACAGTTGAAGAAATATTTCACAGGGGCTTCGTCCACAATTCCAACATCATTGACCTCCACTCTATGTCATTATAGTTGTTGTTGTAACTATGACATGTTCCCAAACTTACTTAGTTTTCAGCCAACCTAATTGGATATGATGCCCACACCCAATGTTGGTCTTCTTTTTGTTTTCTGTTCTTTTTGTTGAACCTTAATCAACAAGCTCCCCCTCCACTTATTTATATAAATATATATTAGTTTCATGAGAAACATGTTTTCTAGCTATAAGTGCAAGCAATAAAGGTGCACTATAGGTTGTGATAGAAAAGCTCCCTATCTATGTTAGCTACTTTAATTATTATAAACAAAAAACTTGTTGAGCATATATCCAACTAAATCTTCCTAGTTTTAAATAAAGATTTATTAAGGATATAATGTGATTAAATATTTAAGGGTTTAACCTTTTATGGTTGTAAAAAATAAAAAATGTAAATTTTAAACTTGAACTATTTTTTCCTTCAGAATTTGGATTGGTAAATCCATGGTGAAAATTTAATATCAATATAACCTAGTGTTATATCTATTTCATTAAAATTTTAAATGACAGAAAAATATTATTATGAAAAGAAAATTGAATATGGATTGATCAATGTTAACTATGCACACATACCCTCAGATCTATTTGTATTAACTTGGACATTAATTTTCTGCTCATGGTGAATAATTGGCTTATTACAACTTGGCACATGAACTACCTAACCACGTATATTTAGTGTTGGGCTCCTCATGGTCTACGTCATAGATACGAGTTCTCTCCTTGTAATTAAACTTATATAACTCGATACAGACAAGGCCGAAAAACAACAGAAGAATCAGAAGTATTTCTGTCAATTATTCTCCTTTTGTTGTTATTATTCCTTATCTATATGGAGTTAAAGCTAACACATGATCTTGGTCAACACTCCTTGTTTTAAATGTGGAGGCCACAAAACTCAGAAAAAATAACAGAGACTCAAAACCAATTTAAGAAAAAATAATATCACTGTTTATAAAATTTGTTGTGTCTAGAATAGAAAGCAAGGCCTTCCATCCATAACAAAATGTGAAGGGTCCACCAATTAATCCTTTGGTTGGAAGATATATCAACTAATGATTTAATGTATTACTTAAGTAAACTTAAACCAAGTATGCCCACTTTCATCCCACTTAGAAAGTGGTAGAAGCATTTCATCACAATTTTCTTTAAGAGCACAATCATTAGCTAGAGAAGTGAAGTGAAAAGAAGAGAATCATATGAATATAAATATGCTAAGGGTAATTCTCATAAAATTGAACACTTCTAATGATTAACTGATGTGTATCTAGAACAAGAAATATAGAGCCTTTAACATATTTTGTGTAGCCAACAAATATGTAAACCATAAATTATATGTCCATTGCCTTGAATTTTTCATTGGGGGTTTGGGCCCAACGTTGCACCCAAATACTCTAGGATAGCCAATAAAGGGTTTCCATCCATTCAAAGCTTCTTCTTAGGACACCCCCTAGCCAATTTTGTGAGGCATGCAATTTTGAACATATTTGGCACAATTGATGGCTTCTGCCCAAAACTACCAGGAAGGTCCTTTGGAATGGATCGTGAAAGTTTCCATCTCCTTCAAGCTATGATTCTTCCTTAGTTGTGGATATTAGGGAAGAAAATTTTGTAGGGACTTTTTCTACCTTCATTAATCATATGAAGTCCACTCTCTATCAACAGTTCAAAATGAAATACTTGAGCCTCCTTCACTACTTTCTTGAGATACAGATCACTTGGTCTACATCTAGGATAAGCATCTCACAAACTCAAGTATACCTTGAATATCTTGAGTAGATTTTACATATTGGATTGGAAATCTACACCCACCCCCTTTTCTTCACGGGTCAATTTTTCAACCAAGTGTTTCCACTCATTTGGTTAATTCTATGTGGTAACAAAAACTCTTTTATTTTGCATCTAGGATAGGCATCTCACAGTTGAATTGTTCCTCTAATCTCTTTAGAAAATTTCATAGATTGGATTACAAATTTACACCCACACCATTTTTGTCAGGGGTAAAGTTTTTTACCAAGTGTTTCCACTCCTTTGGTTGATGCCATGACATATGTTATATCAACATCTCGTTGGAAGAATTTTTTACTTGAATCATAGTCATCTAGATATCTCCTATGCAATCAGTTTGTCTACCAATCATAAAGGAAACACATGAGATTCATTGGAAAGATGCATTCAATATTCTTCTGATGCTAATGAAAATTTAGTGGGTTATATTCACTTTGATTAGGTTGGAAATCTTGATTACTGCAAGTACAACTCTGTCTATGTCATTCATCCTGGGTCTAGTCCTAGTTTTGAGTCTAGCAAAGGGAAAGTTGTCAATGCCCTTCCTCCTATGGATGAAAAATACCAAGGTGTTGATAGAGCTACCACTGAGTTTATTTTTGTTGAAGAGATTTTTACCAAGTCTAGTTTTTAGCATGAGAAACCTAATCTAATCTCCGGAAATAATCTGAGTGTTATCCATGTTATCAAGCAACCAGTAGAGAATCAACTTGCCAAACTTATAGAAGTCCATATGCATTACATCCAACAGTTGATTAATGATAGGATTATTGATTTACAGTATTTTCACACACTGAGATGCAGGTAGGAGACATCTTCACTAACCCTGGGAAAAGTATCATTATGTTCAACTTCATACCTTTCTTGGGGGGAAGGAAATTGTCACTAATTTGGGGGTAATCTCACTCCCCCTCTCTTATTTTTTTTTTATAAAAAATTTGTACATGGTACTTGTCATGACCTTGTAGCTAGGACCCATTTTGAGATCTAACATATTTTCCCTATCTCCCTAAGTTACGCTTATGATGCGGCGTTGGTGTACATATATCATGTAGTTAAGTTTTTTTAGATCATAGTGTGTAATCATGTGCATATTTGACTTATCACTGATTGGTAGGTGAACAAGCCAACCACCTTTATTTAATGCAAAATTTTTATGTGAAATAACCTCATTGAATATCACAAACAAATCTCCATCAGAAGTTCTACTTGTGATTCCTATAACATCTTTGTGATTTCCTTCCACCTACTCATACAAATATCCCTTATAGTTGTTTATAGGGGATGTTTGGCTTACTCTGATACCTAGATCATTTTTAGAAGGTGATACTAAATAATGCAAAACTCTCAAAAAATCATGCATGGTGACATGGTAAGAAGGATGTCTCTTTGTGAAAATCAGTGCAAGTTGGTATATCTTTAGGATGTTGCTACTTCTTGGTCTACAGTTTCCATTACTATATCATTGTCTCTTTTTGATAGGATATGCATTCAAATTCCCATGTCAAAGAAACCAAAGTAATTTATTTTTATTCTTGGTCCATGCAATATCCCAAGACAAAAAAATTTCACAATTGAATAAAAGACAATCCCAAATGAAGAAAAATGAGAGTCGTTATTATCTTACCAACTAAAACAAATTAGAGTCATTATACATAGCTTTCCTTCCTATGAGTAGCTCTAAAATAACAATTTTGTAGTTGTACACATCATACTTCTCATTAAGCCTAGAAATCCTTGCATATTCAAGGTCAATATAACTGATAACACCCATAACATATGTATATGTGTGATTTTTTGAGGAAACGATACACTTGGCAATGCCAAAGTCTAACAAATTTTCTTCAAAATTTTTGTCTAAGAGAATGTAGGATGTTTTTACATCATTGTGAATAATTTGTGGTTTATAGTCATGATGGAGATATGCAAGACCTTGTGCAACTCCTAAAATAATCCTTGGACGTGTTCTAGTCTATATTAATATTATTTTAAAATCCTACATACAAGATGCATTGCTTGGATTTTCACAGCAAACCATTAGCAAACATCCACTATATATGAAAGGTTGGTTAGATTTTTCACCCTTAACCTCTTGTTATATAATCAAAATTAAAAATGGGAGAAGAAAAAATAATTCTAAGATAATGTATGTCTACTAAATAGTAAAATAAGAGAAGATTTGCATGTGGGCTAATTTTCCATGATTTTTCCAAAAAAAATATTCACCAATTTTATTTTTTATAAAAATTATTTGCCCAATTTTTATAATATAAAATTATTTTCCCTTCAAAATATCCAACATTATATAGAGAGTGTATATAAAATCATTATAAATTTGAATAATTTTACAAATACATAAACAAAAATTGTATTCAAATTATTCAAAATTATAATGATTTTATATACACTCTCTATATAATGTTGGTGATTTTCAAGGTAAAATAATTTTTTAGTTTTCATATTAGGGACTTGTGAGATTCACCAATCTTTTTAAACTTAAAGATAATTTCACATCCTTAAAGTTATGCCTGATAATAGGTTGAAGAAAATTATTACAGAAAAATGAGAACCATAGTCCAAATCAATAGACCTATTTATTCTGAGTGGACATAAAAAAAAAACAAATGAACTCAAAATAAAATAAAATTATATTAATGTTGAGAAATAATCAAAATATCCTTACAAAATGAAATATATAATTATCTAGGACAAAAAACAACCCAATGATAGCATTTCACCATGACAGATCCTCTAGAAATCAACCAAGTCTATGGAGGCTTTGGAAGAGTAGAATCTTGAACAACATCGAATGAGGATAGAAATAATCATCCACCCCTAAAAATATGGAAGAATTTTCGGGGGAATAATTTTAGGACCCCATCTACCTCCCCAAACATCCAATTCCAACATATACCTCCATGTGGAAAGAAACCTTGACACAAGGATTTGTCCATGACCTCTATTCTAAGAACAAGGTTGAGTTTTAGTCCCTTTATTCCATACGTGGAGACTAGTGGGATGAATTGGTTTCATGATATCTCATGTCGATGGCCTCTATTTCAATAATTTGTCATTTTCCATGCTAGTGACACCTTGTATCCAATCTCTTCATTCCTGTGATGTTTCATAGGTGTAGTTTTTAACCAAGTTGGCTTTGAAGGTCCTTGTAGGGAACATTGTCTATTAGTAAGTACAACTTACATTATTGAGGCAAGCATCTATGGTTTTGGTTTTAAAAAAAGGTCAAAAGGGACTTTCTAGAGTCTCTATAGAATCAATGCAATCTCCTTAGGATCTTGTAGTAGATGGGGCACTTTAAACATGAGGTTCTCTTTAGTCTCCACCTCCTAGAAAGAATGTCTAAAATCTTGCCCTCTTATGGAGTCTAATGATACATACCTTGAAATGTAAGTGGTGGGAGCATGATCTTATTTAATGAGGGGAAAATTGATTCCATGGGATTAGTGTCTTCATATGTAGGTGGACAAATAATCAATTTTTAAGTTGCAAAAAATGATTAGCGTAAATGATAGCTTAGATATAAGACATTGTGGGGGATAAAACTAGGTGATTAGAATGTACTTACATTAGATTTCTTCCTTGATTGATTCATTACTATCCTCCTTGTGGGGGATAATTCAACCATACCTATAAATTAGGGAGTCAATAAATCAGGGTAATGAAAAAAGAAAAAAATGGCTTCAGAGTCTCAATATTTCTTTCGACTAGAATGACCCAAGGAGACTAGCTATTTATAGGAATGGAGAGACAGATATGGATCTCTCTCCCAACTCTAGGTAGAGTCTCAAAGGGAGCAAAATATAACCTCTACACCAAATTATTTTTTCATTTTTTCCCCAGTATTAGAAATAAGTTAGAGTTTCTTCTATGTCCTCCTCAGAGCATTTTATGCAAATTGGTTCCAAGATTGAAGCTGAGTTACATAAGACCATTCAATTCTTTTGGATGAAGGGAATTTCTTCCTCATTTTCTTTCTAATATTTACTTAGCCCAACAATATTGGGTAGAACAAAGGGGGAATCAATTTTGTATCCTCTACCCAATGTGGGAAGAATAAATATGGCACCTATCATATGAAGCTTTCCCATTCCAATGAGGAATGTCAAAATTTTAGGCCAAAGAGCTCCAAAAGGAAAAATACATCCTTTCTAAGCATTATTAAGACGTTGGAGACTTAGAGTTTGATGTCAACAATCCAAAATACATTGATTGACACTTGATGCTAATTCCCAAAGATAGCCTTACCTGCAATAAGGAAGATTTCTATACATAGAGTTGTCAAATCATGCACAAACTAGCATATATGGTCATTGGTAATGGCAACCAAAATAACCTTCTCTTCCTTCAAATAGAAAAGGAAATCAAGTTAACAACGTCAACTAATCCCAACTCACATTAGTTTGGATGGATCAAAGATGCACATTAGATTGTGCTAATCACTTTGCAATAGATCATATTGTTGCTAGAATATGGGAATATTTTTCCCATTATCTTATATGTTCCTACAAACAAATATGAGAAGACTTATGAAAACAAGATGATGATAACAAGTGTAACTAATTTCTCCTTTACCTTGAAGTAATATAAGTGTCATTTAAAAAATAAAAGGATTAATACAAGAGAGGAATGTCACAAATGTAGATATTTTGTAGTATATAAAATCCAAAATATAATGAATTCAATTAATGGATTAAATGGAAAAATCAATGGGGTCATTGGTGGTTTTTTGTCTCCTAAACATGGGAGTTACAATTATATGTTTACAAATACACTATGGTACGTTCACACATGCCACTTGTCACCAAGTATTATTCTCACCTCTTCCTCCTTCATTACAAGGAATTGTTCCCTAAATTAGAAAAATGGAAACTAGTATGTGTTACCTCACAAGGAAGCCACATGTTTGCCACTGAAATGGGTGGTTGTGATATTTCTTTGGGTGATGAATGGGTAAGAACACTAGGACCCCTATCACCATGGATTTCTTTGAATTCTACAGGAGTTTTGAAGAGAATGGAAATTCTTGCATGCTCAAAGGTTTCAAAGAAACCACTACAGAAATATTAAATACCATTGTATGGAAAATCTTCTGAAAACGTGCCATTGGTTTGAAAATTGGGGGTATGTGAAACATGAGGGAAGACATATTGGTTTCCATTTTTCTATTTTAATACGTGAAATACTCAACTATTTTCTATACTTCCTCATGGATGACATGCTACTGGTGTTGGTAATGGGACCATTGTGTCCATCAAAGGGGTTAGAAAATTTTTATCACAACATAATCAATGTACCAAAAGACATTTGTTAAGAGAGGCCACAACTAATGGTATGAGCTAATTCCACAAAAAATGAAAAATTAGTTACTATAAAGTGACACAACAACAATCAATGTTGCACAAGTATTTTTTTTGAGCCAGGTCTCTTGTAATTGTATTGGAAAGCCCTAGAATTATTTCTTCTATTTTAGGGGAGTATTACTTCATTGATGAAATTCCGAAACTCTTGATACTACAAAATGCGTAGGAAAATTGTTACCAGTGATGCAAAAGCTATGGTTTAGAGGAAAAGGATAGGATTTGTAGGGTCCTAAGGATAGATGAGTGTCAATTTCTATAGCTCTTAATATACCTGTGGTTTTCATCAATAATACTCAACTGAATCTTTCATGGCACCAACTAGTGGCAATAGATTATACCCTTAGTCATACTACCAAATTTCCTAGTATGCAAGAGTTATATCCCAAGTGTTATTATCCATGTACTCATGGAAATAGGATGAATAATAGGGTTATGTAAGGTTGGTTTCAGGTGAAGGAACATGGAAGATAATTCCATATGCAGGTGTTATTTGATGCAATGCTACTCAAAAGGGTGCCAACAAATATTACAAAGGTGTTCAACAAGGTGATGCCCCTATTTTTTTCTACATGTATTATTCCCCAATTATAGGCTTTCCCATTGAATGATAGATATTTATGTTATTTAAATATGTTGAAACATATCTCTAACCTAAATATTTTTTTTTCTAAAATTGGAATAGGTTTTAGCATGAGAAAGTGCTGTGAGACCACTTTTATTTGTGGTGTTTCTTTTTAGTTGAAATATAATATCTAGAGAAAAAAGGGAATGATATAAATGATATGTACTCTTACATGTTGCTTCCCATGCTGATATGTACTCTTCTTCTGCTAAAGAAGTGACCACTGTAGCTTGTTTCTTGCAACTCCAAGACACTGCAGCTGAACCTAAGTTCATTAAATAACCCGAGGTTGATGCCCTATCATCAATACTTCCAGCAAAGTCGGCATATGAAAATCCACCAAGTACAAATTTTTTAGTCTTTTTGTAAAGAAGACCAAAATATTTTGTTCCTTGAATATAACGAAGAACTCTTTTGGTTGCATTCCAGTGGTTGTCTCATGGTTCCTTCATAAAACGCGAAATAATATTGATGTCATAAGAAATATCTGGTCAAGTAGTTGTGAGATAAATCAAGTTGCCATTCAACTATCGATAAGTAGTGCTATCGAGCATTCCCCCCCTTCAAATTTTGAAAGTTTTAAGTTTTGTTCCATGGGGGTAAGAATAGGCTTGCAATCTGCATTCCAAATCGTTGAAGAACTTTTGCTGCATACTTACTCTGAGAAATGAAGATATGATGTGGACGTTGGAATACTTCAACTCCAAGATAGTAGTGAAGTAGTCCCAAATCTGTCATCTTAAAACCTCCATGTAACTCCTTTTTCACCTGTGCAGTGTGATCATGATTGTTCCCACTAATAATCAAATGATATACATACATAACCAGAATCACTAGATTTTTACCTTGTTTATGTATATACATCAGATTCACCTCGTTGAAAGCTAACTTTCTGAAGGTATTCGTCCATTTTTGCATACCAAGCTCGGGAAGCTTGTTTTAACCCATATAAAGCCTTTATCAATTTGTAGACTTTATGTTCTCGTCATTAAATTTCAAAACTTGGTGGTTGTGTCATGTAAACTTCTTCTTGTAAATCTTCGTTGAGGAAAAAAAGTTTTACTTCCATCTGATGAACTTTCCATCCTTTCTGAGCTGCTAAAGAAAGTGTTAATCGAATGGTGTTCCATTTAGCTATAGGAGCAAGCATTTCCTCATAATCAATCCCTTCCTACTACACAAAACCCTTAGTAACAAGTTTTCTTTTTGCTTACCAATATTGCCATTTTTCTTGTACTTAATTCGGTAAACCCATTTGCATCCGATGAGTTTAACATTTTGAGGACAATCAACAATTTTCTAAGTGTTTTTGTTGAGAACTTCCTTCTATTTATCAATCATAGATTGTTTCCATTCTTTAAGCTTTACTGCCTCTATATAGGTAGAGGGTTCAGTAAAATCATTTGCTATCAACGAAAAATTTCCTTCACTTCTATGTGATCCCCTTGTTCTTGTTTTATTCTGATCATTAGGCCTTACATCTTTCAAAATTTGAACTGCCTATTTGAGCAATTGATGTTCACTGGTTTGAGATTGTGAAAAATCACCATCATTGTAAAGAGGGTTGATGTAAACATATGTTCGTTGATAAACTACAAATTTTGGGAGTGGAGAGTCATTGTAGAAGAATTGATGCTGCTAGGAGATTTGGATGAATTGCTAGAAGACCTAGACGGTGCTCGTGAAGAAGATGGACTGGATGAAGCATTTTTAGATGAAGGAAACTTAATTTCATACCAAGTTTGTGAATTGGTTGACTTTGTATATTTTCTTTTCTTTCATTACCTTTTGTTTCTAACTGTTGAAGAATACTTTCAATTTCTTTAGCACTCTTACTCTCATTATCATCAAAAATCACATGCCTTCTCACAATAAATTTCCCATTGGACAAAAGTCAGTACCCTTTCTTCTCATCAGAATACCGAATCATTGTGCACTTCAAGGTTTGTGAGTCATTCTTAGTTTTTTTTTCTTTCGAAACTAAGGCATAACATACTGATCCAAAAAATCTAAGGTGGTTAACTCGAGGTTTCAAACCAAACCATGCTTCATAAGGTGTGATTCTGTCTAAAGAGGCAATTGGAGATCTATTCCTAAAGTAGACAGCTCTATGAATTGCCTCGGCCCAATATATAGGACTTAAATTTTTAAAAGTTAACATAGATCTTGCCATTCCTAACAAGGTGCGGTTCATTATTTCTACTACTCCATTTTGTTGTGGAGTGTAGACATTGGTAAGATGTTGTTTTATGTCGCTATCCATGCAATACATTTTGAAGTCATTTGAAGTGAATTCTCCTCCATTGTCTGTTCTAAGAGTTCCAATCTTCTCCTTAACTTCATTTACAATAATTTGGCTAAAAGTTTTAAACTTTTCAAACGCTTCTCACTTTTGCTTCAAAAAATATACCCAAGTCATCCTGCTAAAATCATCAACAATGAGTAAGAAATATCTGCATCTTCCTAGCGAAATTTTTAAGGCTCCTCAAATGTCACTGTGAACCAATTGCAAACACCTGTTTTCTCGCCATGAACTTGTGGGAAAAGTCTCTCGATGTTGTTTTCCATAAATGAAAGCTTCACATTTTTCATTTTCCCTTTTGAAAGTTGGAAGTCCCTTAACCATTCACTGTTTTTATAACTGAGAGAGACTTTCAAAGTTGAGATGGACATATCTTACATGCCACAATCTGGTCGGTGAAATGTCTATACTTCCTGCTCCTGCAAAGTCAGAATTTCTTGGAATAAATGTCCCTTTCATCCTTAAAAATTTTCCATCTTCATAACCTGTCATCACTATTTTCATGTTTGGTTTGACTGTGTTATTTTAACTAAGCCATCCTCCATAGTCACCAAATATTCTGCTTGTCGAATTGTGACTAAAGATAGAAAATTTTGCTTAAATTTTGGTACATGCCATACATTTGAAATCATTCTTTATCCAATTCCAAGTAGAAAAAATTTAACTACACCTTTTCTAGAAGGAGTGTGTTTTGTTTTATCAACAAGATAGATTGAATTGTGATGGCATTGTTGGAAGTTCCAAAATAAGTCACGTCAAAAAGTCATGTGTTGAGTTTCTCTTGTATCCAAAATCCATGCATCTTCATATTCACTTCTAGTAAACATTGGAACTTGTAAAGTTGTTGATTATGTGTTTGTGAAGACATATTTTGAACCATCATGATCACCTTGATCATTTGAAAACTGTGCAGTATTTTGATGAAACTTAGGAATTTTATCAATGGAAGTTCTACAATCCTTAGCATAATGTCCAAATTTGTTACATATTCTACAAATAGTTTTACTTAAATCTCTGTCTCTCCCTTGATATTGTCCTCTGCCACTGCTTTGACCTTTTTTGTGAGTTTGTCCTCTGCCTTGAATTTTTCCTCTTCCCTGATTATATCCTCTTCCTTGATTGTTGCCTCTACCTTGAAAATATCTCCTGCCTGAACTGTAGCCTCAGTTGAAATTTTTTCCTCTGCTTTGACTGCCACCACAACCCTATACACTGTTTTATGCTTGACTTTGATTGACATTTCCTCTTCCTCGGTTTCTAGAACTATTAGTTGAGGATTTACTTGTGCTAGCCTCTATGAAGAAGACATCTTCACCAATTTGTTTCTTCTTCCCTAAAGTTTTTTCATGTTCGGCTAACATATCACTCAACTCATCAAAATTTATCTTCTCTAATTTTCCAGTGACTTGCAAAGATTCCAAAAAATGTGTGTAAGATGATGGAAATCCAAAAATTAAAGTTGTAGTTAGTAAACGTTCATCAAAAACTTGAAAATCGACATTTATTATTTCCTGCTTGATGTTTTTAAGCCGTGAAATGTATTCAAGAACATCACCACCTTCAGTTAATTTTTGTTGGAGCAATTTTAATTGAAGCTAAACCTTTTTTGATTCAGGTTATGTATCAAAGAGATATTTGAATGTACGCAAAGCAGTCCATGCATATGAGGCATTTTCATTATCAATATGCATCTCATTGTTAACTGGAGACTTTATAAGAGCTAGTGCCTTGGAATTTTTTACTTCCCATTTTGCAAGTAAAGCTGCATATGTTGGATTATTAGGATTAATGTCACCATCACTTATTTCACGCCACAATTCATTTTATATTAGAGTGATTTCAATTATATGTTTCCATGTCTTATAAGATTTCACCCATTCTAGCTTATCAGAATCAAAGAACAGATTAATTAACTTCAACATGGTAGTGTTTAAGGAGTGCACAAAAAGAATCAATAATAGGAAAAAATGAGTAACTCGTCACACAAAACGTGCCACACAAAAATGATCTATCGGGACTTGGCCTTGACCCTCGTATAGTCATTGAAAAAGGAGAAAAAAGATTGATCTTTGAACTTGGCTCTAGTCAATTTCTCTTTTAGTGTTTACAATGAATTATTTTCAAAATTTGATCGCTTGACAATTCCCTTACAAATTTCCTTTAAAACATCTTACCACCCCCCCACAAAGTAAAAAAATACTTTGAGCTACAAATAATTACCCTTATTTCTCCAAAATAAAAATTACAAATAACATCTACTTATTACTCCAGAAAATACAAAATTTTATACTCCAAACATTTACAAATAATCCCTCACACCTTCTTTCTCCAAAAATATTACAAATAATAATAAATTCCTTATCTATCAAAATAAAATTACAAATGGCATCTCCTTATTGCTCCATAAATTTACAAATAGTATAAAATAATCACCCCAAAAAATTAGCCCACTTACATTACAAACATTTTAAACATTAACACTTATCTCCAAAACTCCTATTGGTCCAACAAAACATTAATCGATCCAGAGGCATCGTGGGTGGGTGTGACATTCCTTACAGCCCTTTACATGCAATGTTCTCTGTAACGAGTGCTCTCTTCATTGAACACCTTTTCACACCAAATGCCTCAACATTTCTCTCCAAAGTCATAGGATCAGTGTATTGGTTGAACGTTGGGTTGTGATCCAGCTAGAGTGGTGGCAGTGAAGCATGGATAGTTTATTAACGAAACTGTTTACATCAATTAAATTGAAGCAGATTATTGTACATGTTTAGGAGGTTTAGGGAAGGAAATTACAGGTTGTTGTGTGTAACAAGGTTGGGCTTATAGTTCCTTGTGGGAAGAGGTTTGATATGGTGGTGATTCAGAATGGTGTCTTAGAGGGGATCGACTTCATCATTTTATATAGTTCTCTACGTTAAGAAACATCCATTTGATGTTGAGATACGCAGCGCTTTCAAAAAACTGGAAAAGAAATGGCATCCTGACAAATGGTCCAAAGACCCATCTATGGCTGAGCAGGCCAAGTTAAGGTTCCAAGAAATACAAGAAGCATATTCAGTTCTATCAGATCATACCAAAAGGGGAAATGTATGATGCAGGCATATACGATTTAGAGGATGATGTAGATGGATTCTTTGATTTTCTAGATGAGATGGAAACAATGACCACTTGATAGATGATATATTCTATGGCCTCCATTATAACCTTCATGATGATAATGGTCTTTATTCTACCATTATTCTGAAAAAAGTGGCCCTCTTTGAATTCTGGACGATCCAGAGAGGGGGATAGTTGTGGAGAAATTGGTTGAAGAAAGGGTGCAAGACAAATATTATCTGCAAAATATTTTCAGTATATGCGAAATTTTTTTGTAGCTCATAGACAGGTCAGGGAGAATTCATTGAAGGAAGCAATTTCCGGATCTCATCAAATTGTGAGACTAAAAATTGAGAGTTATGTTCAAGAAACACGACCAGAAGACAACACCTCGAGCTCTTTAGTCGCGAGTTTGAAACTTCTTGATCTTGCAGGGAGTGAGTGCGCATCTCAATCTCTTTTAGCGGGACTTAGATTGAAGGAGGGTTTCTAGTGCAATGACAACAGTGGCCAATGAGCATAGGGGTAGTGGAATTAAAGAATGTTTGGGGCAATGTAGGATGAGTATAGAATTTCGGATAAAAAAATAAATCAAATAATCTAGAATCCAAATAATAATTATGTTTCCTTTCCTTGAAAAACAAATTTGAAAAATTTTCATACCAATTCAATTGATGAAAAATTTAATGGAGTTTTCCATAAGCTTATAGAGTTGGAATCTCCTCCTCCCATCAGCTGCATTACTCGAGCTCTGATACCACAATAATGGCAGAAGTGTCCTTAGACACGTAATTTTATTAATAGGAAAATAAATTACATGAGAAATTTGCAAGAGTTTACAGACGTAGACTCCAACACTCTTGCAATTAGGAAAATGACCTATTTATAAGCTACATGTCCTAACTTGTATTATTTATGGACCACATGATAAAACCACGAGTGTCCACTTACAATAAATATCCTTCTAGCCAATCTACTAACTTTATTCCTATATTAGAGCCTAAGATACAACACTATTCTAGAGTCATATATTTTGTAACAATATTCTATTTATAAGTGTCTCTAATATTAATTTAAATATTGTAATTTAGTAAATATTTTATCCTAGCTTTAAACTATGATATTTGGATCATCTAACACACATGTCTTGTACTATGATGTGTGGAAATGGGTCTTCATATATGCTTCCTCTGAAATTCAATGGTTTCACCTAGAAACAAGTTTTATATGATGAAAATATTACACTTCAATGTCGGTCTTGAGATGAATATGGTATATATTCCCACTATTTCCATCTCCATAACCTAATTGATAAATTAATGTTTTTTAGAGGCAAGGAGAAGGGGAAAATTAGAAAGGGTTACACAAGAAAACCTAAGAAAGTGAAGGATCGAGGAAAACCCTCATCAGATACTAAATTGAAATTGGAAGAAAACTGTGATTTGAATAGAAATAAATGTAAAGAAATAAATTCACAAAAAAACAGAGAAGAAACCATCATCAACTGTGAGTTAAAGAAGGAATAAATTTAGCTAAGAAACTGCAAGGGAAGAGGTGCATAAAAATAAATTTTTAGTTAGGAAAAAGAGGCAGGAAAAGGAAAAGAATGTTGATAAGATATGAAAAAATATTTTAAATTGTGCACAAATAAAATGTAAAGTCAGTTTTAAAACTTCTATAAATTTAGTAAGGAATTTCATTGCAAAAGCTACATATCTAGTAAAAATATTTTGGTTTTTTAAAGAGGCAGAGATCCTAGATGTAAGTGATTTATGACACAATTGGTGAGAAGTAGAATTCAATCCAATAGAACTACTTAGTCTTAATGAGGGAAATAAATCGAAGAGAACAAATCATGTTTGATGAATCAATGAATCATTAATTAATAACAAACAAGTCTATTATACCTCTGAAGTGATAGTTTTCAGGTCAGCTACTATTTCTGTTACTTTTGACTATCATTTCTTTCATCTGGTTATCTTGTAATAAATTAAGTTTAGCATAATAAGAACAACTAGATGTATGAGTCATTATAAATCAAAACTATAATGAGTACAAGTTTCTTATTTTCAATAGATGTTTGTCCTTAGTTTTTACGTATTGGACTATCACATTTCTCTAGAAGGAGGAGCCTTACCATGTTTTGGTTCTTATAGTTACAAAACTTGGCTCGGTGAAAACTTGGATGAGACCAGAGAATAAGTGATCGACTCAAAAATAGGAAAAACTTATGAAAGCTAGCTTAAGTGTTTTGACAAGAATGGAAATTTTGGAAACTTCACACGAAGATGATGCAGGAGCATCATGTTCAAAAGTTAATTGTATATTTGATTGACTTAGGGGGTCTAATATTTGATAAGGAATTTAATCTATTAATAGGAAATTTGTATATTTTTAATAACTTGAGTGAGAAATAGGTGTGTGAGGTTTTTAAACGTAAATATTCTCAAATATGAGAGAATAAGAGATATATTATACTTGTGAAGATCTCATAAATATCTTAGCGATTAAGAAGTCCTAGAATAGGGATTTAGTTGAGTCAAAAGTGGATTTAGAGGATTTTTAGGATATGGTTGAGTAGATTATGGATCTAAACTAGAATTGGTTGTAGATTCCTTTTGTATATATTTGTAAGCCTCAATGTAATTAGGGGAGGCCATTTAAAATAAATAAATTAAGGCCAAAGAGAGTTCGAAGGTGAGAAAAGACGAGGACTTGGTCTGCCCAAAGATTTTATATCAGGAAATTTATATTGGAATATGAATTATTGATAGCATCGATTTGCATCTCTGCAAATTATCTTTTTTTGCATATTTTCAATTTGTTTCTATGTGATACATTTGTAGTTTTATGGGTTGTATATTATTATATTAATATTGGATTGAACACTGTTAGTATTGAATTGACGATGAAACAAAGACTTCTTTTTTATTTCTAAAATATTGAAATCGATGCATGGAGAAGACAAAGTACAGGGATACGCAAATCCTTTGATGAGGATTAGAACCTCATGAGAAGAACCGAGTGGTGTGATGGCACAACATGGGTGGATTCCATGTTTAAGAAAGGATCTATCTTCTTACATTCCCATTGAGATGATCAAAGTGAAATCCAATTGAGCTGTGTGAAAGAGGGATTGAAAAGAGAGTATGGTGTGCATGATTTGTTTGCATAAGTCTAGTGTGGATTATGCCATGAAGGACTTTGATAGACTATAAAATATTGATGACAGAGATGATTTACAAGCGCGATGGTACTGATAATAAAAAGGAACTCGGAGAGAGTCATAGATGATCTCAAATGTTGGCTTCTGTGATGTCATGTTGAATATGCATTTTTAATTCTTGAAAACAAAATTTTAGGAGTCGAAGCTTTGAATTATATTTTGGCATAAATAATTCGATTTCTCAAAGGCCTAAGTAGAATGAAAATTTGGTAAAATGACGAATGATTTTGTGTGGAGGAGGCAGTGTTGATCATATCAGAATTCAAATTCAGGAGGGCTACTATGTGGAAGAAAGGCAGAGCACTCATAAGGTAGTGTTTGAAACTTCAAAATTATGTTGAGAGAAAGTGGCTACAAGCTTGGAAAGACAAGAATATCTGCATTAACATAGAGATTAACAATGTTGTAATGGTGGCACGATCCACACAAGCAGATGAAGGATCCAATTCTCATACTTGGCACGATCCAATTCTCATACTTGAAGCAAGACTAAAGGTAAATGAGCACATGGGTTTTGAGGATTAGAGATTTGACATGCTTATATGTTCACTAAATCACACTCAGGTATTGCATATAGCACAAAAATCTAAGAACTAATCCTTCCATGTTTATGTATAGATGATATGAGGAGAGTTTTTAATGAAATTAATAAATATGGAATGGTTTAGATCTCTTTCTTGAGACTTATAGTGTAGCCTAGTGTTTTAGAGCTAACTATTGTGGATTCATAGACATGGTAGGTCATCAGTTGGTATCAAAGCAAGTAAAAGTTGTTTGAGGGAAAATTAAAGAAAATTTATGTTCTTGAAGTTGTATATGCAGATACAATTGTGATTGCAGGAAGAAATTATCATATTTTAAATATGACACGAAATAGGCACACATAGATAAAGTGTGATAGAATATGGAGAGTAATTTATTCTATTAAGGAGAATTTGCAGAAGAAAATGAAGAGGGAATAGTCCATTCAAAGTGGGGATGAATGGTGGAACAAGATCTTGAGGGTGATATGGTATGTTTTTATTTTTAACTTTGGGTTTGAGGATTGTGTTTGCAGATTTCAGGTTGCAGAAAAATTGGGTTTTAGCAGCAAAGATAGCTCAGAGTAGCTAGAACAAAGAACTAGTTCTGTTCTCAAGAGGAAGAGCATGTGAGCTCTTAAACAGTGGAAGAACCTTCAATAATTACAATAGAGGTTGGATAGAGAGGACTAGTGAAAGTTCTAAAAGGATGTGGAAGTTGAAAGAGCCTAAAAGAGCAAAAGAGTTTGCTCAAAGAATGGTTCTAGAGGAAAAGTGTTATGAAACCAGCTCCAAAAATAGAAGAAAAGAGAGATCAACACCTTATAAATGAGCCACTTCGAGGGGGAAACCTCCTTTACCCTACATAAATGAAAAATTCTTGGACGATACAAATGACAGAACCTCCCTTTTATATATATGAGTCCATGGGGTGACAATATAATCCTAGCTAACATAACAATAATAATGTAAGGGCATAATAATAACAATATGGGGGTTACAAGGGTACAACAATGACAATAAGGGGGCTACACTAAAAAAAATAAGGGACTACACTAGTAATATAGGGACCTAACATGCCCCTCCTCTTCAAAAAAGTGTTTTCCTCAACACTTGATTAGCTATGGATGCTTCTGTATAAAATTCTCATCCCTCCATGTTAAATCTTCAGTGGGTAAAATCTTCCACTTGATGAGATACTCTGAAATTGATCGATTTCCTAGCTGTCGAGTTCTTGTTTCTGTGACTTCTTCAGGTTCCAATATGATTTTTCCTTCCTCTTCAAGTTCTGGAAATATTGTTTAAACTGGATTTTTTTCACCTATAACCTTCTTTAAGCATGAAACATGCAAAGCTGGATGCACTCGAGAAGAAGCAG
Source organism: Pinus albicaulis (assembly GCA_034641835.2). NCBI lineage: Eukaryota > Viridiplantae > Streptophyta > Pinopsida > Pinales > Pinaceae > Pinus > Pinus albicaulis. The sequence goes on from CM076573.1 coordinate 891,702,575, forward strand.
GAAGCTCCAAATTGTATGCCATAGTACCAATATTTTGCAACACCTTGTAAGGACCATAGTACTTTGGTGATAATTTATTATCCTTCTTAGCTTTCTTGAGGGATATTTTTTTGTATGGTTGTAGCCGTAAAAATACCTAGTCTCCTACATCAAAACTTCTCTCGTTGCGATGTTTATATGTTTGTTGTTTCATTCTATTTTGTGCCAAGTTTAGGTTATCCTTTAAGAGTTGGAAAACTTGTTGTTGATGCTTGATGTGATCTTCCACTGCTTGAACCTCAGAATTTTCTCTTAAAGATGATGTGATGGAAAGTGGATGATATCCATAAAGTGCCATAAATGGGGTCATTTTTGCTACAATATGGAAGGAAGTGTTATACCACCATTCAACCAGAGGTAACCACTTGACCCAATTTTTTTGTTTATCAGATACAAAACACCGAAGATATCCTTCCAAACATTTGTTCACTATCTTAGTTTTCCCATCGGATTGAGGATGATAAGATGAGCTATGAGCTAGTTGAGTACCCAAACAAGAAAATAATTCTGTCCAAAAATTTTCAATAAAAATGGGATCTGTGTCGCTTACAATAATCTTTGGGTTTCCATGTAGCTTTTGAAGTGTTTCCATAAATGAAGTAGAAACTATACTTTCTTTAAATGAATGATATAATCCACAAAAGTGTGCATACTTGGTAAGTCTATCAACTACCACCATGGTGACACTCTTTCCTTCGAACTTAGGTAAATCTGTGATAAAATCCATTGAAATCACCTCCCAAATTTGACTTGGAATGGATAAGTTCTTTTGAAGACCCGAGGTCTTAATTGTCTCAACTTTATTTTGCTGGAAAAACAAACATTTCGACACAAAATTTTGAATATTAGATATAAGTCTGCCCAAAAAAAATATTTCTTCACCTTGTGGTAAGTTTTTAAAAATTCCAAAAGAATATTTTGTTTTAGTTGGGAATTCGTACAAAGATATAAGTGATATTTGTACCATAAGGAATCACTTTTCCAACTAAAAATATCAGATGTACTAGTATCTTGTTGCAAATTTTGAATGAGTGTCCACAATTCTTCATCCTTTTTCCATTCATCCCTTGCTTCGATTATCCAATCTAGTTGGATAATAAAAATGGCAAAAAGAAAATTTTCCACCTCTTCATCCTTTCTTGAGAGTGCATCTGCAACAACATTTATCTTCCCTTCTTTGTAGATGATTTCAAAGTAATAAACCGACATCTTTGTGGCCCATTTTTGTTTCTCTTCTAAAAATAGTCTTTATTCCAAAAAGTGCTTAAAACTATCATGATCAAATTTTACCTTGAAGTGTCTTCCCATTAGATAAGGTCATCATTTCTTTAGTGCATGTAGTATTTCCAACATTTCCTTCTCATAAATAGCTTTATGTAAATACTTTCCTTTGATTGGACAGCTATCAAAAGCAATGGGTCTTCCTTCTTGCATTAAAACCACACCAATTCCATTTCATGAGGCATCACATTCCACAATAAAGGGTTTTGTGAAGTCTGGCATAGTTAAGATCGATGCTAGGAACATTGCCTCTTTAAGATGCTCAAAGGCCTTAGTTGCTTTAGGATTCCATGAAAATTCATATTTCTTCAATAATGTTGTTAGAGGTGCTACTATTCTCCCATAATTCCTACCGAACTTGCGATAATACCTTGTTAACTCAAGAAGTCCTCACAACTGCTTTATGGTTGTGGGGAATTTCCATTCCTTAATGGCTTTAATTTTCTTAGGGTATACCTTAACACCCTCGTGAGATACAATATGACCCAGATATTCCACCTATTGTACTCCAGAGAAACACTGGGAGGTTTTTGCATATAATTGTTTCTCTTCCAATAGTTTGAGCACCCTATCAACATGTTGAACATGATCCTTCCAAGACCTAATGTAGATTGGTATATCATCAAAAAATACTAACACAAATTTTCTAAGGAAGGGTTTGAAAATGGAATTCATCAACCCTTGAAATGTTGAAGGTGAATTGGTAAGGCCAAAAGGCATGAACAAAAATTCATAATGACCCTCATGAGTTCAAAATGTTGTTTTCGGAATATCTTCAGTCTTCATTATAATTTGATGATATCCTGAATGGTGATCCAACTTGGTAAAATAAATTTCTCCATGTAATTCATCCAATAATTCATCAATCATAGGAATGGGAAATTTATCTTTAATAGTGAGCTTACTGAGCTCCCTATAATCCGGACACATGCGCCATGATCCATCCTTCTTGTACACCAATACTACTAGAGCAGAGAAAGAACTTTGACTAGGTTGAATTATACCAAGCTCTAACATTTTTGCAATCATATGTTCAATGTTGCTCTTTTCGACATAAGGATATCTGTAAGGCCTAATGTTTGGAGGAACACTTCCTGGAATTAAATGAATAGCATGATCATGATCATGAATAGGCGGGAGTCCTTTGGGAGTTTCAAACATCTTGGAATGATTTTTCAAGACTTTTGGAGATCTGGACAAATAGATGATTTTGATGTTGAAACTTCTAGTGAGAATAATTGTGCAATTATGTCTTGTCGTTATTTCTTCAGAAGATTTGTCATGAAATTAGAGCTTATTATATTTCCCGACTTACCTATGATACCTTGTAATTTAAATTCCTTTCCTTCCGAAAAATTTTTCAAGAAAAGTTCTTGAAAATTAAAAGCTACTGTCCCCAAAGATTGTAACCATTGTACTCCTAGTACAACATCAGCGCCTCCCATTGTATTAGGGGAATTTTGAGGTCTAAAATGGGCCTCCTAAGGAAATTATAAAATAATATTGGAAATAATAAAATAAGATTTGGTTACATCAAATTTTAGAGGGAAAAAATAAAAAACTACTTTTTTAACTCATATTTTTAACTTATCTCCCAAATTTTTTACTCAAATTTCAAGCTGGAGTACTCGTTGGATGAAAAATTTAATTCCTCATCCAAGGAGTACCCATGTTGCATACTTTTGATGGGTCCTACTACACAAAAAATTATAAATACATGAAAAATGTGATTGCAATCACGCTTTTTTATGCATTTCTCATTTTTTGTGTAGCAGGGTCCATCGAAAGTATGCAATATGGTTACTCCTTGGTTGAATAATTATATTTTGCATCCAACGAGTACTCCTGCTCAAAACTTGAATAAAACCTTTGGGAGATAAGTTGAAAATACGAGTTGAAAAAGTAGTTTTATTATTTTATTATTTTTTAATCATTTTACCCTTTTACTTAGAATATGGTGAATCATCCCCCATGGTTGACATCATCATCTTGAATCCTATTGGTTCTTATAATGTTTATTTATTTTTTACATCTTTCTTAGGAGGCCCATTTTAGACCTTAAAATTCCCCAAATGGAATCGAAATCATTGGACTATTCAATACATATTCCCCCATGGTTAGCTTGATATTATGGCATTTTCCAAAGAAATTTATACTTCCTCCATTTGCAACCATCACTTGACATTTTGGTGTTGGGTATAGGAAGAAATTCAATTCCTTGGCTACCTTACAATGAATAAAATTATGGGTACGACCCGAATCAGTCAACACTCTTACCTTTTTCTTCTTGATATGTCCTTCTATCTTGAGAGTTTGAGGAGTGTTAATTCATGCCAATGCATTACACGATATGGTCGAACTCATTTATTCTTTCTCTAAGGTTGTTTCCTGGTGTATATCATTTTATTTTGAAGTTTCTTGTTCATTTTCTTCCTCCTCTTCACAATCTGTATAAAATAATTTCTTCTTAGCACACTTATGAACTTTAGTGTATTTGCTATCACAATTGTAGCAAAGCCCTTTTGCTCTTTTTTCTTCCAATTGTCGTGGTGTCAGCCTTATAGGTTTATCCTTTAAATTCCTTATGAAGACATCAATCATGTGTTCCTCTAGAATATTATTTACCCTTATATTGAATTTTTGGATGTCCTTAATGTGCTCCACCACTGAACCCTTTTGTTTGAGATTTATCAATTAGCTAAAGAAGGTGTTGCTCTTTGTGTCCTCATAATGTGCTATCATTTCCTCTGTAAAAATTGACCAAGTGACAATTTTTTTACGGGAGAAAAGCCATAATACCATACAAATGTATTTTGTTCTAAATATAAAGTTGCAATGCGTACCTTTTGTGTGTTTTTCACATTATTGAGATCAAAATATTGCTCCATCTATAGTATCCATGTTACGAGATCCTTGCCATCAAACTTCCTCATATTGATCTTTGGAATATGGTGGGTCTTCAATCCAAAATTAGATTTTATGAAATCATGGTTAAGATTTCTTTTTTTCTCATCATGAGTTTCCTCTACTATATTTTTGCCATTAGAAATCATTTCTGGTATCAACTTTGTCAAACCTTCCATGTCTTCTTTTAGATCATTCTTCATGTCTCTCACTTTTTCCTTTATACCATCGATCTTAGCTTCCATGTCTTCCATGAAATTATTAAAACCATCCATCTTAGCTTCCATGCACTTCTTCAAACCATCCATCTTATCTTCCACACCTTTCTTCAAAACTTCCATTTCATTTTTTGTTGCCCTTTGCGAGAGTGAAATTTAGTGCACTTGCTCTTGTAATTTTGATATATCATGTTGCACTTCTTCATCTTCATGAGTCATAGTAGAGTATTATGAGGGCTTAATCAATGTTGAATTCTTTTTATGGGGAATTTTAGAACCCAATACTGATATATATGCTTCAATATGCCCTTGGAATCACTTCAAACTATTTTTTCAAACAAGACTTATGCAATTTGAAAAAACAAATACACACATTTTTCTTGCTTTTGAGGAGCTCAATATTGTATCTGAATTATCTCTATGTTTTCGAATATTTAATATCTGAAATTATATCTTGTAGTATCCCTCTGAATCTTCTTTTGAATGCCATAGGTCTGACCCGATTTGGATTCTTCAAGGCAAAGTTATGCCCAATTTCCCATAATGACCTAATTATGGACTGGTTCAGGAGAGAAAACTTTTATGACGTGCCACATGTCATTTTTTGATCCTACCACTCTGAAATTGATATAAAGGAAACTAAAGTCCGTTTAGTTTCGGTCACTTTTTACAGAATCCCAATCTGATGATCAAAGAGAGAATTATGACTATTTTCCCATGGTCACCTCTTTGAGATGAAATTCGGGAGCCTAAAAAAAACTTAACTTCCACAGATCGTATCTTCAAAAATATTGTGAACCAAAATCTAAATTTTTTACAAAAAGTTCCTCCAGATTTCATCAGCTTTTGATAAAAATTTCAGCTTCTGAACCTTTGTAGAAAAAATGTTATAGTGAAAATTCCATAATGACCTGTTTGGAGTAGTGAAACCCTAGAATCCAAAGCTCTGATACCAAATGTTATGAAACCAGCTCCAAAAATATAAGAAAAGAGAGATAAATGCCTTAGAAATGAGTCACTTCAAGGGGGAAACCTCCTTTAAATTACATAAATGAAAAATTATTGGATGATACAAATGACAGAACCTCCTTTCTATATATAGGAGTCCATGAGGTCACAATATAATCCTAGGCGACCTAACAATAATAATGTAGGGGCACAATAATAACAGTATAGGGGTTACAGGGGTACAACAATGACAATAAGGGGGCTACACTAACAAAAATAATAGACTACACTAGTAATATAGGGACCTAACAAAGAGAACCATAGATCAAGCTCAAGGAGATAGCTTGGTAAGGTAAGGTATCAATAGGCTAATCTTAAGGAGAAAAGCTTGTTGAGATATCAAAGGTAGATATGGAGACTTGCTGAAAAGGGCAGTTTAGGTGCTATCCACAAGTTAAGAAGATGGAGTTCACAAAAGAGGGGAAGCAAATGATCAATGAAGGTCATTGCAGAGGTTCAAGAAGAAGCCACAGGAAGGATAAGGAAGATTCCATGGAAAATGACATGAGAAAGAGTCAAGAAGAGATTGACAAAGAGAAAGCTGAGATAAAATTCCATATTGAGTTATTGATGGAGAATTTGCAGAGGAATAAGTAAGACCAGAGGTATGGTTGGATTAGGAGAAGAAAATTAAAATGGCATAGATTACAAGTGAAGTGGGAATATATATTGAATTCTCAACTGAAGGAAGAGTTACTTAGAGTAAATAAGAATGAGGAGGAAGAGAGACTTGCAGGAATTCTCATGAGATATTTGAAGAGTTCATATCAACAAGTTGATATGCTGATAAGTAAGGTTGAAAAGACTAATGCTTTTATTTCTGACATTTTGTGTATGGTTGTAGATGAATATATTCAATATATATTCCATATGCATATTGCCAAAGAAGCAAATGAAGAACAATTATTGCAAATTGTTATACATGTTAAGGAAGATTGTAAGCCCATATATGATAATGAATATTTCTCAGAAGAAGACAATTTTGAACTAGTACAACAGAAGACGTACATAGATGCATTTTTTAATAGAGGACTATTTCAACATGAAGATCAAAGAGATGAATTTAAACACAAATATTGTGATATGGAAAAAGGAGAATCAGGTGATAGACAGTCACTCGAAGTTGTCATGAAGATGAAGGAAATGTACAAATACATTTCAAAGAGGCAATATTAGAATTTAATTTTGATGGAGAATGAGACTATGTTGTCTCATGAGGAAAACCAAAGGGGTGCACATTCACACTTGGTCAATGAAGAGACTGACAAACAGTCAGAAGAATTTATAAATGAGGATATGAATGAAGATGAATAAATTCATTGGTGTGAACCTTACCAAAGATTGATGCTCAATGATGGTATTAGTAGCTCCATTGTTTGGATAGAGACATGCAAGGAATTTCAGGAAAACATGCTTACAAGTGGTCAAGCACTAAAGGATGTGGTGAAGGAAGAATTTCCTTGTCAAGGGAATATTAAAAGTTCAGTTTTGTAGGGAACAACAGAAATTGATTATGTGATTGAAGAATGGTGGAACTTAATGATGAACCAATTTAGATGGAAGAAAATAAAAAAAGAAGCGATGATCGATCAGAATTTGAAGTTTATTGAAGGACGAGAAATGAGCCAGAAGATAGCATACATAAAACAACAACAAAGGTGCAGAGAATTTGGACAATTACAAACTAAGGTTTGGGACCCTGGAGATTTTCATCAGCATATGAAATCACATGATCAGGATATCATGAATGTTTTCAACTTTGGGATTCGTATGCAAGAGCATCCTGATCAAAAAATCATTGTGTATTTGATTGACTTAGGGGGTCTAATGTTTTATAACGAATTTAATTTATTAGTATGAAATTTGTATATTTTTAATAACTTTAGTGAGAAATAGGTGTGTGAGTTTTTTAAACGTAAATATTCTCAAACATGTGAGAATATGAGAGATATTAGACTTTTGAATATCTCATAAAGATCTTAGGGATTAGGAAGTCCTGGAATAGGGATTTAGTTGAGTCAAAAGTGGATTTAGACTATTTTTAGGATATGGTTGAGCAGATTATGGATCTGAACTAGAATTGGTTGCATAATCCTTTTGTATATATTTATAAGCCTCAAAGGAATTAGGGGAGGCCATTTCAAATAAAGAAAATTAGGTCAAAGAGAGTTCGAAGGTGATAAAAATACCAGGACTCGGTTTTCCCATACGTTGTATATTAGGAAATTTATATTTGAATATGATTTTTAGATAGCATCAATTTGCATCTTTGGAAATTATCTCTGTTTGTGAATTTTCAATTTGTTTTTATGTGATAGATCTGTAAGTTTATGGGTTGTATATGATTATATTAATACTAGATTGAACAATTTTAGTATTGAATGGACGGTGCAGCAATGACTTCTTTTCTATTTTTGAAATCTTGAAATCGATGTGGGGAGAAGAAAAAGTACAGGGATATGCAAATCCTGTGAGGAGGATTAGAACCTCATGAGAAGAACCATTGGCATGATGGCACAACATGGGTGGATTCAAACTTTAAGAAAGGATCGATCTGCTCACATTCACGTGGATCTGATCAAAGAGAAATCTAATTGAGCTATGTCGAAAAGGGATTGAAAAGAGAGTATGGTGTGCCTGATTTGTTCGCATAAGTCTGGTGCAGATTATGCCCTAAATTCCTTTGATAGACCATAAAAAACTGATGACATAGCTTCTTTACAAGAGTGACGGTACTAAGAATAAAAAAGGATCTCGCAGAGAGTCATAGATTATCTCAAATCTGGGCTTCTATAATGTCGTGTTGAATATGCATTTTTCATTCTTGAAACCAAAATTTTAGGAGTCGAAGTTTTGAATTCATCTTCAGGTGTAAAGAATTTGACTTCTCAAAGGCATAATTAGAATGAAAAATTGGTAATACAATGGATTCTTTTGTGTGGATGAGTCAGTGTTGATTATATTGGAAATCAACTTCAGGACGGTTTCTGCGTGGAAGAAAGGAAGAGCACCCATTAAGTAGTGTTTGCAACTTCAAAATTGTGTTGAGATAAAGTGGCTACAATCTTGGAAATAAAAACATATATGCATTAAAGTAGAGCTGAGCAACGTTGTAAGGGTGGATCGATCCACACGAGTAGATGGAGTAGCAAATAAAGGATGATCTATTCCTGAAACAATAATTTTGTTATTTTTCAGAGAGTTTTGTTCCTATTCTAGAAGTTTAGTTCTTGTTCCCATTCCAACAGCTAGGTTTTAGTTCTAAACCCCGCAATTCTCATACTTGAAGCAAGACTGAATGTAAAAAAGCACAGGGATTTTGCGGATCATAGAGTTGACATGTTTACATGTTCACTAAATCATGCTCGGGTATTTCATATAGGGAAAAAAAACTAAAAACTAATATTTCCATGTTTATGTATAGCTCATATGAGTGCATTTTTTAATGAGATTAATAGATATGGAAGGGTTGAATTCTATTTCTTGAGACTTATAGTGTAGCCGAGTGTTTTATAGCTACCTATTGTGGATTCATATACCTTGAAGGTCATCAGAATATCAGTAGGGATAAGAAGAGAAAAGGAGAGCCACTCTTGGGTGGTATTACCTCCTAAGACTGCCATTAACAAGAAAATACACTAGAAGACAGAGGTGGGTGGTTTCCCCCCTCCAGTATTGCAATGTCTCCATGAAATTTATACATAGTTAGTCATAAATTGGAAATTGAATCGTGAAATATGAGTTAGTTTGAGACCATAATATCCAAGGCACCTCTTCACAAGTAAATCTCAAACAAAGACCATTATACAACCTTCCTATCACAACCACAACATGGGAGGGCGATCTAATAGAAGGGAGCCCATTGATATCAAAAGAATAAGGATGCACCCTCAAGTAATGGAGAGTTTCAGGAACCACCATTCTCTAGGTTTCTTCGAGCTTCTCAAGGGTTTTGATGAGGATATAGCTTAAAAATTTGTAGTGGCTCTACAAAAACACTCAGAGGAGAGAGCCACCACTATGGTTAGATGCCTAGCCATCACAATTTCACTTGAGCTAATCACCAAAATCACCACTCTTCCCTTAGGATTAAAGTGGATTAAGGAAGAAAGGATGCCCAACACTGCATCCAAGAAAAGCTTCTTTATGCTAGCAACATACTTCATTAAGGACAAGAATGGATTGAGGATAGAAATCCTTCCATACCCTTGGGATGCAGTAGCCTTCCACATCATGAAATTCATTTCCTGTGAGGGTAGGCTTAGTGTAGTCTATGTATACCATTTCACGTTGTTCAATGAACTTAGATTTCAAGGAGAACTCCCTCTAGAAAAAATATTGATCATCCCTCATTTCCTCTTGAACTCAATAACATACATGAGAAAAAAGGTGAGGGAAATGAAGCACCACCATGTTTTTCATCATGGCCTCATAAAAATAATAATGAGTGATGCTCTAAGAAGATTAAACCTCCTTGTGTCTTGGTCCTCATTCATAGACATGGATAGAGAAGCCTTCATAGCCACCCAAACTGGACAAACATCTACCCCTATTCTTAGAGAGAGGGAAATAGAAGATGAAGAAGAGGGGGAGGCTAATGAGATAGAAGGGGAAGATGAGGAAGAATAAGAAGAGATGGAGGTTGAAACAAAAAACACAGAAATATTAGAACTAGAGAAAAAGAAAGAAAAATAAAAAGAGGGAGATGAAACAGAGAAGGAAGAGACTAAGGGGAATAAGGAAGAGAAGACAGAGGAGAAGGAAATATTGGACCCTATGCTACGCACTCATAACTCTCCTCAATAGGCCAACATATCGCCTGAGATAAAAAAGAAAGAAGTGGCTTCTACCCTAGCCACTTTGATCACACCAGTGAAATCAAAGAGGAAGATACAAACACCCATGTACTTCGGGACTAGAAAGAGTCAAAGGGTAAGGTAGGGGAAACCACGGAATCCAACTAAAAGCCCTATAACCATTGACGAGTCACCCAAGAAGTATGATGAAATAAGGTTAGCATAAGGAAAGGTTGAAGTGGTTACCTCACCTATGAGAACCCCTGTGACCTACATAAGAAGACACTCATCAAGTTTGGAATCCCCTACACATCTACCAACATCAACAGACCCTCAAAAGACATAAAAGTTGGAAAAAAGGAAAGAGAGGGTTTGCCATAGGAAAAACATAGTTTGCTACAGGAAACTCCAACAGGGCTAGAATCAGAGAAGGAAGCCTTGGATGAGGGAGAAAATACATCTAGGGGTGGGAAAGAGGCCCAAGAAGGTGAGGAAAAAACACAAGATGAAGGGAAAGATGCCAAAGGGGAGGAAGAAAAAGATGAAAAGTAGGAGCCTACTTCCCTAAAACCTGTCCCCAAAGATATATCAAGAATGTAACACCCTATCCCTCAGCCAAATCTCAGCTCCTAATATACATTTATTAAAGGGGGTATATTGATTCCTCGTAAGTTTGTAGTCCCTTTATTTTATAAGTTAGAACAAGAAAGAGCAAGCACTCATCATTGGATGAAAATTGATACAAAAAAAGGTGTGCATGAGATAGGGATCATGGAGGATAAGGTCATTGAGTTGAGAAGGGATTTGTATGATGTTAAGCTCAGATAATCCATGTTGAAAGAGAAGCTTTAGGAAGCCTAGGCATAGAATGCAATATCGCAAGATCAGCTTCAACAAAAAGACAAACAAATGGCCACCATAGCAGTTTTGTGCATGGATGTCATTCAACACAGATACCCATCAGACTCCTATGCAGTCTACCTCAAAGAACGATGGCTCCAACTTTAAATCAGGATGTTAGCTTCTCACGTGTACTTACATTTTCATAACTACAGACAATTCAATGACTTTTGCAACTAGTCAAGCATGCTACAAAATGAAAAGATGGCATAATTCTACATGCATAATCTTCTGTTGACATAATTGAATATTTGGGACCCTAACCCTAGAATGGGAGACATGCAGTTGACGAAATCAACCTCTTGGATGGTTAATGAGGAATAAAGAGCACAAGAATTAAGGAGGGTAATGAGGAGAATAAACATAGAGCCTATACACATTAGGGAAGAACTATTCAGCCCTAGGGAGTCATCAAAAACCATCTCAAGATAGAAAAGGATGTTTCATTTGCAGAGAAGTACCTCAGCACAAAAGCACAAGAAATTGCCCAGTTTGATGATGTTTCTAGGTTGTTGGAAAATGAATGTATACTTTCCAATCAAAGGAGATGGAATGACCTCCCATTCAGCCTCAGAAACATGGAATACCACACCCTAATGAGATTGAGGGGTGCTCTAGAAAGGGAACCACTATACAAAAGGGCTATGAAAGCAATGAAAAATACAATGGCTTAGCTTGAAACTTAGAGAGGAGGGAAAAATAAAATGGGAAGAGGCAGAAAATAATGTTGGTTTCTACCGTCTTGAAGGAACTCCTTCATTTCTAGCTTGGGAGGTCAGGGGGGCAACTAAAGCACTGAAAGAGATGGAAAAGGAGAACTAATTTTCTTAGAGGATGAGCAACCATTTGGTGGGGGGGTTATGATGAGCTCCATCATTCGGTATAATTGGAGGGATTAATTGTCACCTTTTCAGACTTATCAGTCTCTCTTTTTCACATTTAATTCTATTATGGTCATATGTTGCTAGTGTATATGGTGATTAAGGCTTGTCATACTTCGAATGCCTAATATGGTTTACATGTAGGATAATCACGAAGATATTCCACTTTTGTCAAATATTTTTCAATTAAAGCTAGGATTAGACAAAAATGAGAGATTTTAGCAGGGTTTTCCACCTTCTTAACTCCCAAAGGCAGCCAAGGTATCCTCGAGATTCCTTTCAACAACTCGGAATAAAAGGAAGCCGAGCAAGTGGGAGATCAAGTGCACCAAAGATCCACTTCTCTTGCAATCAAAGGGGATACATTAGCTACCTCTTAGGGAGATGTTGGTAGCTAACCTTTAGGTTAAATAGGGCATAGCAAGATCTCGTTAAGATTCAAACTTCAAGTGAAGCTAGTGGACTCTTAGCTCTTGTAATAGGTTTTTGAGACTTTTATGATAATGTAATGAAACTATTTTCTGCAATAAGATGAGTATTTAGATTGTCCTTCACTGATTTAGTTTCATAGGACTAGGCTTGTGGGTTAGGTCCCAATCCATTGGCCTTAGTATCTCTCTTGTGTATTCAGATTTATCTTTTTGCCATTGTAGCTAGTTTTCTTTATGTGTTTTAGCTAGATTGTTTACATTTAAATTTACTATTTTTAGTTTGCTTCATTTTATCCTTTATTTAGTTAGGTTTGCATAGATCTTGGTACAGTAACATATAAACTCATAAAGTTGTGTGTCAAATCCTCCCTCTCTCATCTCTTCCATTGGAGCTTGAGGAGGGCAGATCTCCACCACAGGCCCAAATTTCCTCTTTAGTTTATGATTTCTAGGAAAGAATAGATAGGTTTTTGTAGTGTCATGAACATGTTGAGAATATTGAGTTAGATTTATGTTTGAATTCTTAAGTAGTTTTTCTTGTCAAATTCAACTCATGTTTTCCATATTCTTCATCATAGATTTTCCATTTTTTGTTGCATGAACAGGTAGTTTGATTGCAAGTTCAAGTAGCATGGAAGATGAGGACTTCACTACCACCCCTAGCTTCATTTCTCACCTTTCATCAACCTTCTTTCAACCAAATCATCTTCAGCCCTGTTTTTGAGGTTTTCACCTTAACACTGAGAGCAAACCTAGAAGTGCAAGACATGTTGTGAAAGAGGTTCACCTTCATTCCACCTCCCCTACACTTTTCTCCATCATTTTTTTGCCTCAGATTTTCCTTGGCCTATTTCCTGTAGAAATTCAGGACTTTCCTATAGCACTACAGGAAACCTGTAGTAGACCCTTTAATAGCACCATTTAGCCTCACCTTGAGCCCACAAACCATCATCAACCTCATCTGGACCTACCATAGCTATCAAGACACCTTCACCCCTACATCCATGAGTTCGATACCTTCGTAAGCCACCTTAGCTCCTTCTCCTCCTTGCTGCAAAACTGTGCGTTTACACGCATAATTAGGTCATGATTAGATGCATGATTGAAATCATGATAGTTGAAGAATGAATTATTTATAGTGTTTTTATCCGTTGGTCCCAAAAATGTGAGATTAGGTCAGTCTCCTTTCTGCAATTTCAATTCAGCACTTTACTTCATGAATGTTTCCTACTTTGCTTCTATTTCTTGCCATAACTTACATTGTAGATTGTTTTCTTTGCAGAATAGCTAGATGTAGCTTCTTTATTTATAATATTCCTTTGACTATTTATAGAGTAATGTTTTTGAGTCTCTTGTAGTTCTAGGTCTAATTCCGAGGTGTGACAGACTTCACTCGAAAACCTTAGAAATAACACCCTTTCATAGAACTTAGAAGAGGGTGACATGAGTAGAATACATCTACTGTGTATATAGCACTATCACTTCCAAGTTTGTATGAACCCCAGGTTCATAAAGTAATATAGAGTATCCTCTGGGAGTTGCAGCACTCTTGGTGCAATACCAGGGCTCACCAACATCCACATACCACCAAACCATAGATTCGGATGAAAAAAATTTATATTTCATACAATAACCCTTACGCCATATTCCAAGAGTGAATGTGGGATCTCATGGTTTAAACCAAAACAAAAACAAACTAGGGCTTCTAGAGGCCAAACCACCTCAACCTTCAACCACATTGATTCCTCCTCTATGGTCCTAAAATCACTAACATCATTTAGAACAATATCTACCCAAGCTATCCAGGGCTACATGAATTAGTATCCCAATCCATGGACTTCCAAGGCTCTAGAGAATTTTTTTCAATCGTGTCTCTAGGAAATACTAACTCAATCAACTAAGCTCTCTATAGCTTTTGTCCCAACAAACGACTCTAGGAACTAATAACTTAACCCAAATTATTCCAAGGCTTTGAGAGCATTTTTTCAACCCACATCTATAAGGAACCTTAGCACCAGTTTGGAAAAAAAATGGAAAAACCCACAACATCATGGATATCTATGAAATGGAAAGGCAAAGCTAAAATCACTGTCAATCTAGGAAAATTTCCATGCCAATGACAACCCATAACCAAAGAATCACATGCATATACCATGCATCCAAAAATCAACAATGAAATCACACATGTAACATATTACCTGTAAAGAAATTTAATTATAGCTATTAATCCAATTGATTCCTTGTGTGCCTTTATTCCCTTTGCATTCTCTCTCCAAAACTAGGTGAATTCCAAAGTGCTCCAATAATTCTCTAAGTGTGCAAGATTATGAGAGAATGAATGAGAGAGCCAAAAAATAAGCTGACATAGGTTGTGAATTGTCTCTTTGATGCCTTTTTATCATTGATGTCTCCTTTTTCTTCACTTTTCTTAATTTTTTCTCTAATTCACCTTGCATGAAAATTTGTGTCTCTTCAACTTCCTTTCTCCTATTTCCTATATTTTCATAAACAAATTCCTATTACTACCTCTTTCCTTTACCAATTCCTTTGAAAATTTCCAAAACCACTAAATAATCACAAGTGATGCCCACTAAAGTATTTTTCCCAACATTTAATTTGGAATACATGTGAAATAACCTTGGTCTTATTTTATTTATATGGAAATTAAACTAGGGGTTGTCACACTTTGACTTTAATATCTCCATGGTATATCTTTGTTTTTTCTTCATTTTCACCCTCCAAAGGGTCTAGATAAGAGCTGGAACCTTCCAAGGCAACATGAGATGTGATCACTCTATCATTGTCTAGGATCTCTTCATGTCTTCATGATGGTTCTTTTTTGTGCTTCTTTTATGCAAGTTATTCCTTATATTATCTCCTTGATATATTTCTTGAGTATCACTTTAGCATGTTGGGATGGTACAGCCATTTCTAGGTCCCTATAATACAAGTGTATCCCCCTTATTGTTATTTTTGGTGTAGCACCGTATTGCTATTGTTATGCCCATGTATCTCCCATATTGTTATTGTTGCTCCCCATAGAAGTCCACTATTATTATTGTTGTGCCCTTACACTATTATTTTTTTGTAGGATCTAATTATATTATCACCTCTTATACTCTTATATATAGTAATGAGGTATTATCATTTTATCATCCAAGAATTTTTACTGTATGCGATGAAAATTAGGTTTCCTCCTCGAAGAGGCTGATTTTCAAGTTATTGATCTATATTTTCTTCTATTTTTTTATTTGGTTGCATAATTTTTTCTATGAGAGCTTCGGATTCTAGGGCTTCGTTGCTTAAAACAAGCCATCTTGGAATTTTCACTATAAAATTTTTTATACGCTTCTTCAAAAGCTAAAAATTCAACCACATATAGCTAAAACCTTGATGAATTTTGTCTAAAAATTTCATACCTTGATTCACTATATTTATAAGATATGGTTCGAAGAAGTTATAGCTTTTGCAGGCTCCAGAATTCATTCTAAAATAGGTGACCCAGGGAAAAACATCATAACTTTCACTACAATCATTAGATTTGAATTTCGGAAAAAGTGTCTAAAATTACACGTATTGTCATTATTCGTGTATCATTTTCAGGGTCAGAGGTAGAAATAGTGACACATGGCATTTTGTACAATTTCATTATACTGAACCAATCCATAATCAATTCATTATGGGAGATTGGGAATAACGTTACCTTGAAGAATCCAATCTTGGTCTCACTTGTGGAATTGGAAAGAATACTCATAGGTATACCATAGGATGAATTTTCAGACCTTGGAGAGATGAAATTGTGAAGGTACAACTATTTCAATATCAAGCTCCTAAAAGAAAGAAAAAGGTGAGTATTGTTTTTAAAAATTTGCATAAATTTTGTTTGAAAAATCAATTTGAAGTGATTCTAAGGGCATATCGAAGCATATATATTATTAATTGGTTCTAAAATTCCTCCCAAACAAAATAATTATACACCCATTAAGCCCTTGGAAATCTCTACTATAACGCTTGAAGAGGAAGAATTGCAACATGATAAATCAAAATTACGGGACCAAGTGCAACAAATTTCTATCTCACAAAGTGAAACCAAAGATGAACTAAAAGGGGCCATGGATGGTTTAAAAGGGTATATGGATGGTTTAAAAGCATAAATAAAAGGCGACATGGATGGTTTAAAAGCATAAATAAAAGGCAACATAAATGGTTTAATGGATGGATTGGAAGCAGTGATGAATTTCAAGATGGTAGGGTTGACAAAGTTGCTACAAGAAATACTTATGAGTAGTGACAAGGTAATCCATGAAAATCGTGGCGAGGGAAAAAAAAATATAAATTATGAAAGTTTAGAGACTCCAATGTTGGGTTTAAGACCCACCACATTCCAAACATAGATATGAGGAATTTTTATGGTAAGGATTTGGTAGCATGGATTCTATAGATGGAGCAATATTTTGATCTCCATGATGCACATCACACTCAAAAGGTGTGCATTGAATATTTATATTTAGAACCCAATTAGTTTGTATGGTATCGATGGATTTATTCTCATAAACCACTTGTTACTTGGTTAATTTTTAAGGATGAAATGATAGCACATTATTAGGATACAAAGAGCAACACTATCTTTAGCCAATTGACAAATCACAAACAAAAGATTTCAATGGTGAAGCACATTGAAGACTTAAAAAATTCGAATATTAGGGTAACTGATATTCCAGAGGAGCATAGGATTAATGGCTTCATAGGGAATTTAAAGGATAAAATGCAACATGAGGTTCACCTATGGGAACCTGATTCATTGGAAAGGGTATTCAGGGTGGCTAGAAAAGTTGAAAGAAAAATTATGGCAACGATGAAGTCTACCACTCACAACTATAAATATGGAAATTTTTATGCTCTTAGCCTTCCACAACCTACAAGGTTGAAACCACAACAATTGGAGGAAAAAAGAGAAAAAGGGCATTGTTACAGTTGTGATAACAAATACACTAAAGGTGATAAGTCTTCCTAGAATAAATTATTTTACAAATATTGTGAAGAGAAGGAAGAAAATGAACAAGAAACATAAAAAGAGGAGGATATACACCAAAAACTGACCTTAGAAAAATAATAAATGAATCAGACCATATATTGTAATGCAGCGCCAAGAATTACCACTCCTCAAATTCTCAAGATAGAAGGATATATCGAGAAGAAAAAGGAAACAATGTTGATTGATTCGGGTAGTACCGATAATTTTATTCATTGTAAGATAGCCAATGAATTGAATTGGTTCCTATATGTAGCACTATAGTGCCAAGTGATGGTTGCAATTAGAGGAACTATAAATTTCTCTAGAAAGTTCCATGATAACAAGGTAACCATGGGGGAATGTGTATTTAATAGTCTAATGCTTACCATTACAATGGGTTGTGCTGATGGTGTACTAGGAGTTCAATGGTTACAATACTTGGGGATGATAGCTTTTAATTTTTAGGAACTTTTCCTGAAGAAAAGAAATTCAGAAGCAAAGGAAGTTGAATTATGGGGAATCACAAGGAAAATAGGAAGGATACTCAATTCTAATGGCACGAAAAATATTCTGAAGAAAGAACAATGGGGCGTAACTGAAAATTTATTCTCATAAGAGGTTCAAACAACGAAATATTCTATTTCTCCACATTTCCAAAAAATTCTTGGACAATCATTCCAAGGTATTTGATACTCCAAAAGGACTCCCACCTATTATTGATCATGATAATTTTATTCATTTGATTCCAAGAAGCTTTCCTCAAAACATCATGCCTTATAGATATCCCTATCCCCAAAAGAGTGAAATTGAACATATGGTTAAAGAAATGCTAGAGGTCGATATAGTTCAACCTAGCCAAAGTTATTTCTATGCTCCAGTAGTATTGATGCACAAGAAGGATGGATCATGGCGCATGCATTAGGATTATAGGAAGATCAACAAGCTCACTATTAAATATAAATTTCTCATTCATGCCATTGATGAATTGTTGGATGAAATTCATGGAGAGATTTACTTCACCAACCTAGATCTTTATTTAGGATGTCATCAAATTAGAATGAAGACTGAAGACAATTCGAAAACAACATTCAGAACTCATGAGGATCGTTATGAATCTTTGGTCATGCCTTTTGGACTTACCAATTCGCCTTCCACATTTGAAGGTTTCATGAATTCCATTTTCAAACCATTCCTTACAAAATTTGTGCCAGTATTTTTTGACGATATACTAATCTACAACAAGTCTTGGAAGGATCATGATAAAAATGTTGACGAGGTGCTCAAAATGTTGGAGGAGAAACAATTATATGCAAAAACCTCCAAATGTTTCTTTTTGGTACAGAAGGTGGAATATTTGGGTCATATTGTATCTCATGAGGCTGTTATGGTGGACCCTAACCAAGTTAAATAAAGTAAGGAATGGAAAATCCGCACAACCATAAAGCATCTTCGAGGATTTGTGAGGTTGACATGGTATTATCTCAAGTTTGTTAAGAATTATGGGAGAGTAACAACACCTCTAACAAAATTACTGAATAAAGATTCATTTTCTTAGACTCCAGAAGTAACTAAGGCCTTTGAACATCTTAAAGAGGTATTGTGCCAAGCA
Organism: Pinus albicaulis; assembly: GCA_034641835.2. Lineage (NCBI taxonomy): Eukaryota > Viridiplantae > Streptophyta > Pinopsida > Pinales > Pinaceae > Pinus > Pinus albicaulis. Next base: position 891,721,656 of record CM076573.1, read on the forward strand.
CTAATCTTAGCTATGCTAGACTTCACAAAAACCTTTATTGTGGAATGTGATGCCTTAGGAAATAGAATTTGTTTTGTTTTAATGCAAGAAGGAAGACCTATTGTTTTTCAAATTCATCCAATAAAAGGAAAGTATTTACACAAACATATTTATGAGAACTAAATTTTAGAAATACTACATGCACTAAAGCAACGGAGACCTTACCTAACGGGAAGAAACTTCAAGGTAAAAATAGATCACGATAGTCTTAAATACATTTTGGAAAAAATATTATCTTTAGAAGAGAAGAAAAAATGGGTCACAAAGATGTTGGATTATTACCTTGAAATCCTCTACAAAAAAATGAAGCAAAATTTTGTTGCAGATGCACTCTCAGGAAATGATGATAATGTGGAAAAAATTTTGTTCCATTTTTTTTATCCAACCTATTTGGATAAACAAAGTAAGGGATGAAAGGAATAATGACGTAGAGGCATGGACACTCATTCAAAATTTTCATAAATATCCCAATACATCACATATAGTTAGTTGGAAAATTGATTCATTATGGTACAAAGATCGCTTATATCTTTTTCAAGAATTCCCAACTCAAACAAAATATTCTTTCAGAATTGGACACCTCCCCTTCAGGAGGGAACTCGGGATTTTTTAAAACTATCCAATGGTTAAGAAGGATTTTTTTTGGGAAGGCCTTAAATCCGATATTCAAAATTTTTTGGAAATTTTTTTGGTTTTCCTACAAAATAAAGTTGAGACAATTAAGACCTCGGGCCTGTTACAACCTTTATCCATTCCAAGTCACCTTTGTGAGGAGGTCTCAATGGACTTTACCACATGTTTACCCAAGTATGAAGGAGAAAATGTCATCATGGTGGTAGTTGACAAACTTACCAAGTATGCACACTTTTTTGCATTATCTCATTCTTTAAAGCCAATACAATTGATACTGCATTTATTGAAACAATTCAAAAGCTACATGGAAACCGAAATATTATGTAACTGAAATATATCATATTTTCACTAGAATTTATAAGACGAAATTATTTTCTAGTCTTGGTTCTCAATTAGCTCATAGCTCGTCTTCTCATCGTCAATCTGAGAGAAAATTGAGATAGTGAAAAAATGTTTTGAAGGATATCTTCATTTCTTTGTATCTTATAAAAAAATCACAATGGATCAAGTGGTTATCTCTAACAGAATGGTGGTATAACACTTCCTTCCATTCTATAGAAAAAATGACCCCATTTATGGCACTTTATGAATAGCATCCACCATCCATCACATCATCTTTAAGAGAAAATTATAAGGTTCCAACAATGGAAGATCACATTGAGAATCAACAATAAGTTCTCCAACTCAGCAAGGGTAACCTCACTCTAGCGCAAAATCGAATGACACAACAGGAAAATCAACATCGCAGTGAAATAAGTTTTTATGTAGGGGACTGGGTATTTTTATGGCTACAACCATACAAACAAATATCCCTCAAGCACGCTAAGAAGGATAATAAATTATCACCTAAGTACTATGGTATTTATAAGGTGTTGAAAATTATTGGAGCTGGCTGCACCTTCCCGAGTACACACACTTTTCCATGTTTCATACTTACAAAAGGTTACCGATGACAAGATGCCAGTTCAAACATTTTTTCCAGAACTTGACAAAGAAGGAAAAATCATATTTGAGCATGAAGCGGTCACATAAACAAGGACATGACAACTACATAGTCGATTAATTTCAAAGTATCTCGTTAAGTGGAAGAACTTACCCACTGAATATTCCACATGGGATGATGCGTATTTAATACATAAGCATCCATAACTACTCAAGTTCTGAGGAAAACACTTTTTTGAATGAGACGGGCATGTTAGGTCCCTATAATACCACTGTATCCCCCTTATTGTTATTATTAATGTATCGCACTATTTTTATTTTTATGCCCCATAAAAGCCAACTATTATTGTTTTTATGCCCTTACATTATTATTGTTATGTATGCTTTAATTATATTGTGACCTGTTAGAATCATATATGTACCAAGGAGGACGTTTAATTTGTATCATCCAATAATTGTTCATTTATGTGATGTAAGGGAGGTTTCCCCCTTGAAGAGGATAATTTTCAAATCATCTTTTGTTTTGTGATTTGGCTGCATAACACCCGTAGATGAAGTTCACTCATGACAAGAAAAGATGAGTCTATAAAACATTTATTCTTCCTTCTACTTTTCTCATGGAAGAGGTTGATTATAATGGGATTCTGCAGGAGCTTAGAGGGAAAGGTATGCTTGGGATAAATGCGTGGTTGTAGGAGGCTATATATGAGTGGCTGTGCACTATAAATGTTCACTTCACTAAGGAAACATAAAGAACCAACCATGTGTGTGAAGTTCTAAAGGTAGTGACTAGGGGCCTACGGTTTAAAATTTCCCAAAAGAGGATGGAGAGCATAGGAAAAAATTATTTTACAAGGGTGCATGAAGGTTATACTGCTAACTGGAACTACACTGTGCCCTAGGAAATATAGCCATGAGAAAGTGTTCTGCGTAGTGGGGAATTCTAGTGAACAAAGGTTTATGACTTGTTTACTAAAATTGGGTCGTGCATTGTGAATGAGAGGTGGGCTTAAGAAAGAGCACAATTTTATTTAGCATTAATCTAGGAGAGTCTCTGTTATCCACTAGAAATGTTCCATGCACTAGGGAGGTAGGCAAGAATGAGCCTTGGGTGAAATTTTCAAGGGTGAGAAGGAAGGAGGCTAAGAGATTGTATTTCAAGATTTCATAATGGCTTATGAAGAAGCAGTACCACATGATATAACAACGAACATTTTCAGTGTGTAAAGGATGCAACACTATTGACTATAGATTTGACATGCAGTCATCCACTGATTAGGAAAGGTGTGAGGATAGGGGGAAGCCAAAAAATGGTTAAGTGTGGGAATAATGGAATAAGAGAGAAAAAGACTTGGAAGCAAGTTCTAAAACAGGACCAGACACATATATACCATAAAAAAATCCAAGAGGATGCACAATTCTTGAAATCATCATGCATAACTTGAGACGACAACAAAGCGACACTTATTTATAAGTGCGAAAATTGAAACATAGCGTTAGAACACTTAGTATACATGTTGCGACACAATTGTTGACTGCAACTAGAAAGCGTACTAAGCATTGGGAGAGTGTCTAGCACTTATGATATATAAAACCATCAATGCAAAAAAGTACGCTAGACCTGCCTATACTGATACGTGAAAGTGCGACACTTGCAGGAGTGAAAACAATAAAAATAATTACTTGCAATAGTAAGAAAATGTGAAAACAACACTTACAAAAGTTGAAGAAAGTGACAGTAACACATGCTAGAGAAAATATAAAGTGAAAAATGACACTTTTTAAAGAAAAATCAAGAAAAAATGACATCTAGAAAAGTGAAAGTGATACTTGCAAACAAAAAGGTGCACAAAAGCGAAGTTGAGAAAACTCACTGGAATAGTAGTACAATTGCAAACAAAGTGAGATGGAGACTGTCAATGTGTATTTCACACTAACTGTCAACATAGGTTGTGTAGTGCATTTTGTTGAACATTGTACAGGCACTATTCCTAGAGATTTTGTAATCCTTACTTTCAGGAACTACGCAATTCTTATCTAAGCTTGCATAGAAAGATCAAGGATAAAGTGACTTTCAACACTTTGAATTTCATAAGAAGACTTAAACACTTAGTAAAACATCAACCGACCATCAAGTGTTGGAAAACATATCACAATATCCTCCATAGGCTCCAAAATTAAAGTGTGTTTGATGCAATGTCAACACATACCTAGTCATTTGTTGGATTTTAAGTGATGGATGATTTCACGAGCTCCAATTATGCACCAAAGATTTGCTTACCTTCAATATATCCACCTTGCTCTTGTGAAATTTTTGTAGTATTGATGGAAATAAAAAGCTTGACTTTGATTTTTGTTATAGTGTTATAGAGAGATAGGTCTAAAATTATATACAATGTTTTAGTTCTAATACTTGAGAATAAGAGTGAAGAAAGTATCACCTAATACTTTAAAAGTGTTCCCATAAACTCTATAACATTCCAAATCATTTTAAACATAACTAGCACTCTAAAAAGAATATTCCATGAATCTATTGGGGCATGGGGATTTACTTTATGCCATTTTCTTCATTGTGTGATTGACGTCCTCACAAATTACTATTAGACATTAGAATAAATTTTTTTCTAAGGTAAATTAAGGGATTTAATGGTAGATTACGAGCTATTTTGGTGGCTCAAAAAGAATGTGGTTAAAATTATTCTTGAGTTCCAATTCAGGAGGCTACTACTTCTCTAAATTTTTCCTCAAAGTGAACCTCATACTTTATATTCAATTGAGATTTAATTCAATACCCTACTCCAACTTTCCCTCATTGTGGGCTTGGTACTTGAGATTCAATTACCATTTGTTTGTTTAATAATAGAGTTCTGGAAAAAGTTTATATTACTATCACTTTCTTTAACCCATTTTATTATTGATTTTATTACCATAAAAGTTTCTTTCTACCTAACCCATATGTTTTATTCCTTGATAAGGTGGTTTTTCATCTCAGTTACTACTATATTCCTTATTGAATGATAAAACCTTATATCTCTTCCATCCCATTCCCACTAATTCTATCCTTAAAATATTGTCTAGTACTTCTTTATTCTGAAAGTTGATATTTTTCTTGATTTTATTTAATTTCTACTTAAATTGGCACATATTTGTACTCTTTGGGGAAGTTATTTTTTGCAATTTGTAAATTTTTGTACAAATTTATTTTACAAGGGTGCATGAAGGTTCTATTGCTAACTGGAACTACACTATGCCCTAGGAAAGATAGCCATGAGAAAGTGTTCTGCGTAGTGGGGAATTCTAGTGAACAAGGGTTCATGACTTCTTGAATAAAACTGGGCCATGCATTGTGAATGAGAGGTGGGCTTAAGGAAGAGCACAAATTTCTTCAGCAGTAATCCAGGAGAGTCTCTGTTATCCACTAGAACTATTCCATGCACTAGGGAGGTAGGCAGGAATGACTCTTCGGTGAAATTTTCAAGGGTAATAAGGAAGGAGACTAAGATATTGTATTTTAGGTTTCATAATGGCTTGTGAAGAAGGAGTACCACATGATGGAACAATTATAATTTTTAGAGGGTAAAGGATGGAACACTATTGACTATAGATTTGACATGCGGTCATCCACTGATTAGGAAAGGTGTGAGGATAGAGGGAAGCCAAAAAATGGTTAAGTGTGGGAATAATGGAATAAGAGAGAATAAGACTTGCAAGAAAGTTTTGAAATAGGACCAGACACATATATACCATAAAAAGCTCCAAGAGGATGCACAATGCTTGAAATCATCATGCATACCTTGAGACGACAACAAAGAGAAACTTATTTATAAGTGTGACAATTGAAACATAGCGTTAGAAAACTTAGTATACATGTTGCGACATAATTGTTGACTGCAACTAGAAAGCGTACTAAGAATTGGGAGAGTGTCTAGCACTTATGATATATAAAACCATCAATGCAAAAAACTACGCTAGACCTGCATATAGTGATACGTGAAAGTGCAACACATGCAGGAGTGAAAACAATAAAAAGAAGTACTTGAAATAGTAAGAAAATGTGAAAACAACACTTGTTGAAGAAAGTGACAAAAAAACATGCTAGAGAAAATATAAAGTGAAAAATGACACTTTTTAAAGCAAAATCAAGAAAAAACGATAGCCACAAAAGTGAAAGTGATACTTGCAAACAAAAAGGTGCACAAAAGCAAAGTTGAGAAAACTCACTAGAATAGTAGTACAATTGCAAACAAAGTGAGATGGAGACTGTCAATGGGTATTTCACACTAACTGTCGGCATAGGTTGTCCAGTGCATTGTGTTTAACATTGTACAAGAACTATTCCTATAGATTTTGTAATCCTTACTTTTAGGAACTACGAAATTCTTATCTAAGCTTGCATAGAAAGAGTGCATTTATATATTTATCAAGGAGAAAGTGACTTTCAACACTTTGAATTTCATAAGAAGACTTAAACACTTAGTAAAACATCAACCGACCATTAAGTGTGGGAAAACATATCACAATATCCTCAATAGGCTCCAAAATTAAAGCGTGTTTGACGCAACATCAACACATACCTAGTCCAGGGATAATTTTAAGGATGGAAAATTATCTTGAAGTTTAAAAAATTGGTGAATCTCACTCGTCCCTAATATGCAAACTATAAAATGTTTATTGATGTATTTATAAAATTATTCAAATTTATAATGATATTATATATATTTTCTATATAATGTTGGTGATTTTTAATGCAAAATAATTTTATACTGTAAAATTTGGGCGAATCATTTTTATAAAAAAATGGAAATTAGCGAATCTTTGTTTTGGAAAACCCATGGAAAATTAGCCCACCTGTGAATATTAGCCCCTAAAATTTTCCATGACCTAGTCATTTGTTGGATTTTAAGTGATGGATGATTTCACAAGTTCTAATTATGCACCAAATATTTGCTTACCTTCAACATATCCACCTTGCTCTTATGAAATTTTTGTAGTATTGATGGAAATAAAAATCTTGAATTTGATTTCTGTTATAATGATATAGAGAGATAGGTCTAAAATTATATACAATGTTTTAGTTCTAATACTTGCGAATAAGAGTGAAGAAAGTATCACCTAATACTTTAAAAGTGTTCCCATAAACTCTATAACATTCCAAAACATTTTAAACATAACTAGCACTCTAAAAAGAATATGCCATGAATCTATTAGGACATGGGGATTTACTTTATGCCATTTCCTTCGTTGTGTGATTGATGTCCTCACAAGTTACTATTGGACATTAGAATAAATTTTGTTCTAAGATAAATTAAGGGATTTAATGGTAGATTGTGAGCTATTTTGGTGGCTAAAAAAGAATGTGGTTAAAATTATTCTTGAGTTCCAATTTAGGAGGCTACTACTTCTCTAAATTTTTCCTCAGAGTGAACCTCATACTTTATATTCAATTGAGATTTAATTCAATACCCTACTCCAACTTTCCCTCATTGTGGGCTTGGTACTTGAGATTCAATTACCATTTGTTTGTTTAATAATAGAGCTTTGGAAAAACTTTAAATTATTATCACCTTCTTTAACCCATTTTATTATTGATTTTATTGCCATAAAAGTTTCTTTCTAGCTAACCCATATGTTTAATTCCTTGATAAGGTGGTTTTTCATCTCAGTTACTACTATATTCCTTGTTGAATGATAAAACCTTATATCTCGTCCATCCCATTCCCACTAATTCTATCCTTAAAATATTGTTTAGTACTTCTTTATTCTGAAAGTTGCTATTTTTCTTGATTTTATTTAATTTCTACTTAACTGGCACATATTTGTACTATTTGGAGGAGTTATTTTTTGCAATTTGTACATTTTTGTACCATTAGGAGTTATTTAATGCCACAAGCTATTAGATTTAGTAAGAATTCTAAATGGATAAACGTAACCTCTCAAACTTGAATAGTTTTGATTAAGGTATGAAAAGGCTATTTCAAGAAAGACAAATTGGAAAGTTCTATAAAAACTTAAGAAAGGTAAAATCTCAACTAAGAGACAATTTCTTTTGTATCAAAGTTTCATGGAATAGAAAATTTTTTAACCTTGTGCCTATATGATGTGTTCATATAATTCTTTTATTTCAAGTGTGAGAACCATTGTCCTAAATATCAACCAATCCTAGCAATGAATAGTTTCATTGAAAACTAGGCTTTCCTCATCCATCTTTCTATTTCCTCCTTTCTTCTCCATGATAGATGTTATCATTTTCAAATACCCCTCTTGCTCACTATGGTTGACGCATTGTGTGTATGGTTGTTGCTAACATACCATCTAATGAGGATATGTTGAAGGTGGGATTAGTAGGTCCATACGAATTAGAAATATAACCCGAGTCTCAATCATTTTATAATTAACTATAAGGGGATTGGATAAGTCAAGCAAATGTATGCTGGCTACTTGAGTTGGATCCCATGATAAGGCTAGACCTCCTAAAAATATTAATATGCTTGGTATGAAAAATTGGCTACCTATAAGCTATTCTTTACTCTATTCAAGCATCATATATTCCATTAAACCATCTTCATCTTAAACCTTAGGTTGAGATGAAAACTACATCCTTGAAACCACAATGACTTATCCAAAATCTATTAATAATGCTCAGATTTTCTCCATTGAAACTTGATGACTTCTCATGCATTTTTTTTAGAAAGGATGATTTTGATTCCATATCTTCCCCAAAAATTGTGGCATAATAACACATTGCCTAACCTCATTTTTTAATTGATCAACTGTTATTAAAACTATTTCAACTATTTCAGTTGAGATCTTAACACCTTAAATAAATATTACTTTACATGTCAAAAAAACTTTTATTTTTCAAAGTATCCTTTTGGATTGAATCTTCTTATTAAAGAAAATGTGCTCATATTCTAAACTTTATACCTAATGAATTTCTTAAACCCTAATGGATTATGAAAAGTTATAGTTATGAATTCCGTATCCTTACTATTTCCATATATTTAACAAATTTAGAATCATTTAAATTTGTTAATCACAATTTATTATGTAATTATAAATAAAAATATAATAAAAAAAATAAATTATTATATATCAAAATTTATAACATAGTTTTTTAATTGTATAAATTTTAATTAAAAATGAAAGATAATCTGACTTCTAGTGAATCACTGTGTAGAGATGATCAAATGAAAAAGCAGCACTCCAGTTAGTCGTGATGAAGCGAAGGCCTACGTAGTCTCTTTGCCAAAATTTTAACAGAAAGTTTCAAATCGTTTTATATATCACTAAAGAGACGTCCAAAAAACATCGTTGCCCCATTGGCAAGGCATATATAGGTATCCACACTTCTATATATACATCTGGGCTATATACTATGGGTGAAGGATTTTAATGAGAGGTGATATGGGGTGATATGGAATTTGTTTAGTATATTTATCGAGGTATGGTTTATAAATGAGATTTTATGATCAGTTTTATTTATTTATTTTTGGATTTAATTGATTTAAAATTAGGTAAAGATTTATTGAAATCATAAATTCGATAAGTAAGCTATTTATAAATAATATATCAAAATGTTTTGAGAGGTAAATTTATATATATATAAAGTCTCAAGTATTAATCTCTATATAATTAAAAAAATCAGTTTACAAAGACCAATCAAAAAATTTCAACAAATTTTTTTAATTAAATTTTAACCAAGAATCTAACTAAAACAACATTTCCCGATAAAAACAAATGCAAAAGTGTATCTCACCCAGAAAAATGGCGCAATACACCTTCGTGAATCTAGTCACAGGGATACCTAACTAGAATGCTACTCAATAATTATTACGTATGACGAGATGGCGGGATTTTCCTTCTTCAGTACTGCTTCTGTGGAATTTGAAGATTCAAATACCTAAATCATATGCCCTCTTCCCTGGGATTCGGCATACCAAGAAACGTGGGAAACTAAAATTAATTCCACCCATTAACTTTCATTCTGGCGCTACGTGCAATCGACTACCCCAAATCAATTAGAGGGCATCATCTGATCCAGAATGATAATCAACCCCATAACAAAAGCTAGGTCGTAGCCAGGTCGCACTACCAGATTAAACACTTCTCCGCCAAGATTTATTTGATTAGATCTCACCTGCTTTGGCTTCACCTGCAAAATCACACATATATTCAGAACTTCCAATTAACACATGTAAAGTACTGTAGAAACGAGGAATCAGTTAGCGTGAAACAAACCTCTGCAACGACGTTTCCAGAGCTGTTGAAAATGGTGAAGGAACGGTTGGCATAACATCCTTTGATATGGTAGTCAGAGTGCTGCATACACTTCCTCTTCCTTTTAGCGGAAGAAAGCACGTACACCTCTGCTAAACTATTTATGGGAATTAACAGAGAGAACGCCCTTCTCGCCACAAACAATGGTTTTTGACCGTTCTGCAATTCTCCCAGGAAACCCTCCCATTCTTTATGCAGACTCAGCCTCTGTTTCACACACAATAATACAATACAATTCGTTGACCCTTTAAACATGGCAGAGATTTTATTCAACATTGTACAAATTTTATTTTGAAGTGTGATTTTTTGGAAAGTTTTTTAGTTTTTTTTAAGGAAATTTATTGATAATTTTGAATGGTAGACTTTTCACAATTAGAGAAAGTCAAGAATTTTTAGGATGCTGAATTCATATATGTAATGAAAAAACTCATTTCAACAATATAAATCAAAACTTCACCACAAAATTTTAAAGTGATTCTAGATAAAAATAAACCAAATACTCCAAAAAAAAATTACACTTAAAAACTAAAACAAATTGTGAAGGCACTAGAAGAGTACTTTGCGTCGAAGTGTTAGGAGAACCAGTCCTGCAGCGTCCATGAGCAGAACTTCATTCTTGGAGTCCGACCAATAGTTGTCAACTCTGAAGATAAGGTTTCCGTTAGGATCGTACACAGTAAAGCCGGTGCAGTTTAACACCAGAGATTTCTTCCAAACTGTTAACGGCGTGACAGAGTCCTTGCTGAACTTATTGTCGATTACAACACGCCCTGCGAGTTTTCGGCTGTCTGGGTGAATCCTCGAAATCATTTTTGCTAAGAATATGAACCATAAGCGAGACAGGAATAATAAAAGGGCAGAGAGGGCGCCAAGGCTCACGGCTCTTTCATTGGTGGATCACTTATATAAGCATTGCTATTGGACCTGTATTTTATTGAAATAAGTATTTTCGTAAGAAAACCTATACAAAAACTTTTTGAGTGGTTAGTGATTTGGTTTGATGGGGACAGGCTTGAGAGTAAAATTTTCAAAATAAGTATGCGTACGTTGGGCTACCACTTTTTGATCAGTGACCGACACTGAAAATTGAGGAATATAAAGTTGCGTATTGCTAAGGCTCATTGATTTAGTGAATTGCCTTAAAAGACTGAGGATCTGGTTGCAAGTCGCGACCCAATCGAAGGGATGCGGTTCGAAGAGGTGCGTTGTCGCATCAGCATGATTCGATATCTTTGTTCCCACAATGCGAGGGTTATCATTTTGCCCACCTATCCTATTATTTATTTATATAACTGAGCACACATCTCAAAATGTTAAACAGAGATATTTTATGCATAAATAACAAATAATTAATCTGATATAACTTGTTACAAATATAATTCCTGACCCTAAATAGATTGATGAATCCTGCGACTCTCTCGTGTTGTTGAAGTCTCAGTTTTTTTTTGTGAATATTGTTTAGTTATGCAGTATTAAATATTGTGCTAAATGGTATACGAGTAATTTATAACCTTTACATTTTCCAATTCAACTATTGATAAATCATTTAGCAGAGCTTTCAGTATTAGATAACCAAATGAGTATTATACCAATTAAATGTGCCAACTACAATTATCCAAACACCATGGTACGATGAACAGTATCTTGTCTTTGTCTTCCAGGATACCATTACTCATTCCTGATATTCTTCGTAATGTTTGAACAATTATTTAATTCACTATTTACCGTGACATTAATACATTTTACTGTGAGATTTGATTTTTGTGATTTATAATATAAATACATATCTTGTCTTGATGATGAGTCACACTAGCTGGTTCGAAACTTATTGGCAAAAATTCCCTACATGTGATTTTCACCTAAAAAAATTCTTACACATATATTTTACATTAATCACATTATTAAGATAGTAAGAGTGTAGTTATAAATAGTTGATAGCATTTTAATATATATATATATATATATATATATATATATATATATATATTGATATAGAAAAAGATAATATCGATGACAAGGTTGAAGATGTTTAAAATGTTTGTATGAAACTATTTAAAGTGTTTATTTACTTTCTAATTAGTGATATTTTTATATTTATATTATTTTTTAAAAAATTAATAATATTTTTTATATTTATATTATAAAAATTAGATAAATTTAAAGTAGTGCATTTAATAGAGGATGATATTGTATATATTTTAAAATTAAAAATTAAAAAATTTTATATTAAGTTGACCCGTTTTAATGTAATTAAATTTATTATAAATTTTATATTTAAAAATAAATACATAAGTAACCTTTTTCCTAAGGTATAATTTTCCATTATTATTATTTTTTTCAGTGAAAGCATGATCTATCTCATCATATATACCATCTGTTTATTTTTGAAAAAAGAAATGGGACAACCTTTATTCCTTTATAAGTTTAAGCTATAATTTTCAATTATTATTATTTTTTCAGGAAAAGCGTGATCTATATCATAATATATTTCATTTGTTTATTTTTGAAAAAGAAATGTTTGTCGCTTTTCCATTAGCATTTTATATTCATATGCATTTATATTTGGTTTTTTCTAAGTCTATTTAAGACAAAAATTAACAATAATAGTTTTTTTTTAAGAATAAACATCCAACCCTATCTAAATATGTTTTTTTCCTTGTGCACATTTTAAGTTACTCTTTATTTTTCGAGTTGAAAAATAATGTTATATATATTTTAAGAAAAAAACAAATTAAAAATCTAATATTAAAAAGATAATATTGATGACAAGGTTGAAGATGTTTAAAATGTTTGTATGAAATTATTTAACGTGTTTATTTATTTTCTAATTAATGATATTTTTATATTTGTATTATTTTTTAAAAAATTAATAATATTTTTTATATTTATATTATAAAAATTAGATAAATTTAAAGTAATGCATTTAATAAAAGATGATATTGTATATATTTTAAAATTAAATTTTTAAATTTTATATTAAGTTGACCCGTTTTAATGTAATTAAATTTATTATAAATTTTATATTTAAAAATAAATACATAATTAACCTTTTTCCTTTATTCTTTTATTAACTTCAAGGTATAATTTTCAATTATTATTAATTTTTTCAATGAAAGCATGATCTATCTCATCCTATATTCCATTTGTTTATTTTTGAAAAAAGAAATGGGACAACCTTTATTCCTTTATAAGTTTAAGCTATAATTTCCAATTATTACTATTTTTTCAGGAAAAGCGTGAGCTGTATCATAATATATTTCATTTGTTTATTTTTGAAAAAGAAAATGTTTGTCGCTTTTCTATTAGCATTTTATATTCATATGCATTTATATTTGGTTTTTTCTAGGTTTATTTAAGACAAAAATTAACAACAATAATTTTTTTTAAGAATAAACATCCAACCCTATCTAAATATGTTTTTTTCCTTGTGCAAATTTTAAGTTACTCTTTTATTTTCAGAGTTGAAAAATAATGTTATATATATTTTAAGAAAAAAACAAATTAAAAATCTAATATTAATTAAAATTAAGAGAATTATGTCTTACTAGATAGAGGATTCAGTTTTAACTGTACTTACATCAGGCCCACCACTTTCTATGAGGAGATGTTGGGCTTTTAATTCCTAGAATTTGTATGCAAGGTTTCTACCCTTTTAAATATTTCTTAATTAATTTTAGACATTAATGAGGGGCTTTCAAAATCTCTTAAGTGAGGCCATTTTTTTAAGGCTTCTAAGAAGAGATCAAAGAGATCAAATGAGGTTATTTTTGAACTAAGCCATTGAATATGTTTTTGATTCTCAAACTAAGGATTAAAACCTTAATTAAGTTATGAATAGCATTTTCACTTATGATTTTTGCCATAAAAATGTGACCCATTTTTTATGGATTATCTATATAACTTTGTAAATCTATGGTATATTATGTTGATTCACTAAATAAATTTTTTTATCAGTCTAAAAATTATTTATATTATCATTTCAAAGTGTAAAAAACACAACAACATGGATGCCTTAAATCTGAGTAACCCGGTCCTAACAGTGAACGAGGCCCATGGGCTTACAAAAAAAAATTTTGGGTGTTGGCCATGGGAACCGATGCCAATGGTTATTTCCGACACAAAATTGACAAAAAAAATGAAAAGATAAAACTGCATGGCGGTGGATTGGGAGGAGCCACTAGTGGCATAACAAAGAAACCTACATGACTGTGGATGTGATAGTCAATGTGTTCTACCTAAATTTCTACTACTCGGAGGTGGTCATGGGAGTGTCTCAGCTAGATTCGGAGACTATCGAGAGAATTTAGAGTTTTAGTTTGCATGTGTTGCATGTCATTGATATAGGCAATCAACTCATTGTGTTCTTCATACCTTTGCTCCCACATGTTTTCCAAGCTAAGCTGGATGTGTTGGATCTGGGTTGAGATCACATCTAGCATGATTTGAGCTTCAACTTGGCCTTAAGAGCGAGAGTGAGAAACCACCATGGTTGCCACCAAATGTTGCCTCTACGTTGATTCTGAGAAGGAACTCAACTCCCATTTTGGTCTTCGTTCCTCCATTGTGAGACTGGGGGAACCTTTACAAGCTCTACCTCGTTGCCTCGACATACAACCTCCATGGACACCCTGTGTTCCCACCTGGCTGGCACAACCCATGTCTACACTGAATATTGTTCTTTGGCCCAAATTGCTGATGTCGAGACCCTTCCCGTTATCTGTGTCATTGGAAGCCTATGGCATGTTTGTAGCCTCCTCAAAAACCAAAAACCTCTCCCCTTTCCGAATGTCAACTAAGGGATGTCAGACTCGAAAGATTCACAAGAGCTTATGTTCTCCAAGGCTCCACTTGATCCTACTCCAATAACATTCTTCCTTCGCGTCCACTATCTCCTCCAAATTTTCTATCAGCCGAGAATGCTCCCTGAGCAACATGTGTGCGCACTGTGGCTTGGTGCCCTTCTCCCACAAAGCGAGGCTACTCTTTCCACTGCATGATGTGACTTCCACAACTGGCTCCCAGAATCCCATAGACGAAGATAGAACCAAGCTCTGCTCCTAGATAATCACTCTATAAGGTTTGCCCGCTGTGTGTTAGGCTCAAGCCATGGCTTGAGAGCAAACACCTTCACACAGGGTGAAATCTCCCAACGAAAATACACAATTGCCCACATGTGACTCAATACCTCTTGTTGCTCCATAAAACTTGTTATATTCCTTCTCACGTCATGATAGCATGCGAAATCACTGTGCATTACCCCAACCGTGTGAGATATCAATGTTGTGGGTTGGTGCGTGGCTACCGTCCTGACCCACCTACACTCGTGATCACCAAATGGCCTTCCGGCAAGACACCCCCATCAGGGAATGTTCATCCACTAAACATTAAATAATATTCTCTATTCCATTTTTTCCTATCAAAACATAAATATTAATAGGCTACCATATTAATTATTTCCTAATCAATTAACTTCCTATTTTCAACAAATATGATATATTTTTTATAATCTTTACTATAATTATTATAACCATATTTGGTCACCATTTAACCATTATTTTTTTATTAGTTGTTTATTTATTGATGAGCATCCATCATTTCTACTTAACTTATATTTATTTCTTTTCAAATAGAGTGATATATGTGAGTTCCTTTTGAAAATTAAAGAGCTTCCTTGGTGCAACCTGCAAGCACTCCAAAATGGCCCATAAAATAAATGGAGAGAAAGAGTCCTCTTCAATAAAAATCACATAAGGCATACACTTGTACATCGCATTCAAAAAATCCACTTGTTTGGAGGATCTCCTTCAGAGTTTTATAACACTTCACTATAACAAATCTTTATGTTTTTTTATTACAATGTTTAATATTGAGTTAGGCCTAACCTCTTCCTCAGTTTCATATCAAGAGTAAAACCAAGATTTGAAGAAGAAGCTAACATGGATGAGTGGACCAAACTAGAGGATCTCAAACTTGTGTGATGAAGCTGATATATGTGTTTGTGTGTGTGAAGAGAGAGATTCCCTACCCCGGAAAATCATTGTGCAACATTATAATATGTCCTTTTACTCTAATGAGTTGTGCTCAAAATTATTACCTCATATCAATTAGGATGCTTTTGTTATAATTTTATATTACTTGTTATGTGTTTGATCAAGTTTCGAATGGTTTCTCTCTCATTTTTTGTGTAGGTTCGAAGATTTCTAGTGCTTAAGTATTTGAAGTTTGTTTTTTTTTGTACTTTTGTAGTAACATCTAGTGCTTAAGCATTTGAAGTTTGGGTTGCTCACAAAGATCAATATGCTTGATTGAACAATCCTTAGTAATTTCATTTATTTTAACTAGTTGCAATCACTAGAGTATTTCAATCAACAAAAGGAATGTGTTCTATTTGATTAATCCATTCGTGAGACATTCCTACTAATTAGAATATTTCTTATAATAATATCTACACCCAATATGTGTGTCACAATATTTTAAGTAGGTATATAAAATCTAAGATAGAAAATTTTGTTTATCTTATATGACTTGAAATTTTAGCTATAAGTAATAAACATGTTCCGTAGGGATCAAAAGTCCGTACCACTTTTAAATCTTTCTATTATGAACTCTATGGTCATTTTCATTACTTCTTTAAATAAATTCATCGTTCATTGAGAATTTATATAATAAACAAGGACATGATATATACACAACGGCTTCACTCAATGAATCTCTAACATATCACGTGTAATCATAGCATATTAAACAATACCCTTAATTTGAGTACATATTGGAAAATGCTTCTAAAAATCACATTATTTAACCCCCTACCAATATAAACCCAATACACCTTCCCAATTTAATAATCCCCTACTTTCACTATATATTGTAGGTATCCATTTTTTCATCAACATTTTTTATATCCATTTATAATTTTTCCTTAACTTTGAGCTTTATTTTTTGCACCTGCCAATATAAAAACCCTTTACCCCCTATATATACCCCAATATATTATGTCATTTTTTCCTCATTATATATCCCCCAATATGAACCCACGTGCTATAATATTTCTCATGCAGTGACGCTCCCGTGGATATATATTATCCTTCTCCTTCCTAATATGCTTCAGATCCATTAGAAAAGAAAAGAAAAGAAAATAAATTGAACAAAAATATATTTCCTTACATTTCTAACTCTGTGGCTAGGATGACCCCTCACATCCATGAAAAAAAAATAAAAAAAATTAGTTATTTGAATCCGTCCAATATTTATGCCCCTAGTTTAGCTTTAAAAACCCCTTCACCACCTTAACAAATTTTAATATATTTATTTATGTTCTAACTAGTTTTAAACCATATATATGAATCCATGTACTATTATATCACTTCACTAGTAAATCCCTCATGTATCATGCTCATCCTCATCCATAAATATCCTTCCTATTATGAAAATTATTGTTTCTTGCATGAAATGAGAATCTTCATCTCTTTGTGTTGAGATATTCCAATCCCCAATACTTGAATACCTCATTCCACTTTGTTTTCCATCAATTTTTTAAGGTGTTACATGTGATAGTGATATGATTTCTTAATTCTGCATTAGCTAGTACGTATTTCTGTTTGTGAATGTGAATTATGTACAAGTAGGAAAGAAGGAAGTGAAACCAAATTAGAATTTTTGATGGAAGGATTAAAAATAGAAAAAAATATTAATCATAAATAATGAAAGATATTGGTAAGTTGGAGACCTAATTTTTTTTTTCGTTTTTAAGATATTTACTTTCAAATTCATTGTGAGAGATTTTAGACTTACCCTTTCTTTCCCGTTAAGTATTATAATGTTTCATTGAAAAAGTAACAAATCATGAAAATGCCTAAAAACCTCAATAATTGTTTTGGAAGTGGCACCTTTTATTCAAAATATAGCCATTAATATTCCATCAATTTGAAGATTTTATATCTTTCGAAAGCATGGAATAATTTTTGTTATTAGGTTTCCTCATTTTGATGGATATTATTACCAAAAGATCTATGGTTCATTCATCCATTTATTTATTTATACACTATACATCTTCACAAAGTGCGTAAGAGTGCATTATGTCCAATTCAAAGAGTCCCTTTTCAATGTGTTTTATGATAGTCCATCAAAAAACTTTTCGACTTTGACGTTTTCACTTTTCAACCATTCTTGGTAATCTGTTTTGTTTCCTTAGAATTAAAATATACATATTTTGGACCTATATATTAAATCATATCTAAATTTGTGTTTAGACATTGATAAAGGGTTTTTAAATTGGACCTACATTGATCAAGGGATTTTAAATATTTACTGATTGATGGTTTATACATTGGAGGATCGGGTGTTGTAGATTTCACGTTTTACTATTAAGGCAAGTGGCTTCTCAAATGTTGTATGTATAAATGGAACTATCACTTTTAATAAAACTCAGAGTTAGCACTCTTTCATGCATATATTGTGGATATAGTAGGACTATTCTTGTTGTATTCTAAATATATGGTATTTAACTTATGCATATGCTTATGAACTATTTCATTTGCATTTGTATGAATCTTGTTGGATGTGTGTTGATGTGTTAATCTATTACCTTAACTTGTGGACTATTCTTCTCGTTAGTTCATGTGATGTCATTTTGCTCATGTGTTCCTTCTAAGTTGTGTACTATTATATGCTTCCAAAGAGTGCACTTCTTTTTCCCTTCATTTGTTGGAACCATGATGCATCAAACTTGAATCTCTATAGGGTCACACACTTGTTCTTACCAACTAGAGTATAATAGTATTTTAACCTAAAAATTGCCAAATTTTATATATACTAATATAAAGTAATTAGAAATGTAAAAAAACAAAAAAATCAAACGTTTTACAATTTGCATATTAGGGACTAGTATTATTCGCCAATATTTATAAACTTTAAAATAAACCTCCATCCTTAAAAATTTCCCTGCATTGCACACCACTCTATGCATTTTGCAAACCAAGGCAGATCATTAACACCCCATTTTTAGTACTCCTACTCCAATTGGTGTGAGGTCTAGTTGAGACTTCATATCAGTGCAATCCCCTTAATATTGGCAGGTCCAGCACTATCAAGACATTCCTAATTTACTCATCTACAAAATAGGAATACACATCTTATTATTTTAAAAAAACAGGTACTAATTTACTCATATAAAAAATGGGCATGCAGATCTTATTATTTAAAAAAAAATGAGGTATAATCTTAGTTATAGGTTTTTATATTTTACATGGACTTGAATTTTAATTAAAGAAATTTTAAATTTTAAAATGAAGTTTTTAAGGAAAATAATAAAGTTTTAAAATTATGATAGAAAAGGTTATTTTTTTAATTTTTATTTTTATTTCTAATTATTGGATACAAAATCAAATTATGCATCCAATAAGTATTCACTCTATATTTATAAAGTTATATTGATATAAACTAGAAATACATGAATTAAACATGTTTTTTTAGAATTTTTTTAAAATGTATTTCTAGTTAATAAAAGTATAGTGTGGGTATCCATGGGATGTATACTTTAATTCTACAAGTAGAAATTGTTTACACGTTAATTTGAGTTATACTATTAGTAGATATGTTGAATAGGAAAAAACGTATTTTGTTTCTTTTTCCCCTCAAAAATATTTACTCTTGTGGTTGACATCATCAACTTCAATTATATTTAATTTTCTTTTATTTTTTTCTAGTGTACTTGTGACTTGTGAGACTATCCTATGATTTAAGAAATCAAAATATATGGATATCTAAGCCATCAGAATCACCTAAGGATCAGACCGAACGAGCACACAAAAAGTTAACATAGATGAATTTTTTTGTGTCTACTCTGGACTACCATAAATTTTCAACTTATAAAATAAAACCCTTGAAATCCATTAGCACTATTGATATTTGACCCTAATAAATTCTACAAATTGATAACACATTTTTTTGTTTGTTTGGAGACTAATTTTTATGCTGAAAATTTCTTTCATCTTTATCTAAATTAATGAAATCCATTTTAAATTTAAACGATTTATTCCGCTAAAAAAATCTCTCTGCTAACCTCACTATTTTGATGTGTTGTTAAAATAGGTGACATGTAAAACATTTTACTTGAATCCAAAAAGATAAAATTCAAAATAGAATTTTAAGATAGATGGGTTATATTTAATTTACTACTAAAGATCCCATGAGATCATTCTACATAGATAGATGTAGTTGCATAGGATTGCGAAATTCCCCTTATTGAGATATAGTTTTCTTATATTTAAACTCAAAAATGACTTCCCAAAGTTATTGAACCAATCTGTAACTAAGCTCAAACATTAGATCTCATATTCATAATGTAGTTACCAATTCCACCATTGAGATGATACGATGAATTATTAATCATATCAATACCGAGAATAATATATTAGTCAATGATTAGGGTAGATGCATAGCTTTCGTTAAAAAAAAGAAACAATGAAAAATCGCTACAAGTTTCCAAGAGCATAGGCTTCAGAAGATTCCAAGAGCATAGGCTTCCACGATCCCTGCATGGGTAGAAGAGTTTTGCTAAAAGAAAAACTACCACAAAATTCTAAGCATGTGGCGGGTGCAACTTAAGGATTCTAAATTCCACGGGACAAGAATATTTCCAACCTGCATCAAGATAAGTATGTTGTTTTCTTAATGAGAAATTATAAGGAGAAAAGAAAGCATTTCACTTGAGAGATGCTTGGGTGCGCATTCTATATACCGTAGTGAAAAAGTGATCAGTTTTTAATTAATTTGATAGGTCTATCTCATATAATGATAAATGCAGTAGTAAGATTAAGTATATGACTCCTTTCTCCTGCATTTGCTTCTTCATGTAAATATATTTTATACATATTATATGTAAACTATAATTCTTCAATTTCATTTGAATTAAATGAGCAAAGTCCCAACTTTAAACCAATGCTAAGACTTTGAATGGTAAGTGCCAATATTGAGTTCCCTTCCATTAAAATATTCCCAAAGTAGAGACATAGTCATGAATTAGCTCAAAGTTCATCCTAAATACAAGACATGTAGTAGTAACATTTGAAAGAATAGAGGGGCTGCACTAGCAAACTATTTATAGTTGTCCAATTCCATAGCCACATTTAGGTCTCCTCACATTACAAAACATATGTTTATAATCATATATGCTAAAAACAAAATTGAATGAATAATTGATTGGCTTTATTTGAGCTTGTATTTCCTTCAAATTTTCGTGTCAATAAGCTCCCTGCATGTATATATGCTCAGTAGTAATATTTAATAATATTGAATACAACATTTTCCTAGTATGCATGTTTGGATTCTCAGCTTAGCATTTAACCGACATTCCTAATATGAGCTATTTCGTATAATATGGATTTAATGTTCGTGGACTTTATACCATTTAAGCATGTTCACTTGAACCACGCATTTGAATCATGCACAAAAGCCTCACTTCTATTGTGATTTACCCTATATGAAGATGACTTCGCTCCGTCCTTGTGAATGTATACGTGACGTCCAAAGGAGAATTGTTCTACTTGATAGAAATTCATTATATAGAAGCTTGAGTTAAAAAGAAAAACAATGATGCTTTAAAGTATGAAAGTTGTGGTATTGAATATGTATATTTTGAGACACTTCCCAATTTTCTTTGCGAAACAATGGACATTTCATCCTACAAAGAAGGTATGACCAAGATTAGGGTATGTTCCTACTTATGGTTTGTTATTGTTACGTTAGTCATGGACTTGGATGAAGTGATGACTTTCCAATTCTAAATTCTCATTCGAGATATTTTTAAGTATCAAATGATTTTTTTAAACAAAAATAATTAAACTAATAATATTAGATTTACAATTTTTTAAAGGAAATAAATATATGACTTATTCTCTTACATGCTTACTCAAATATCAAATATAGGCACTCATTGCATGTAAAATAAAATTTTCATCTAACTAGTTGTGAAAGCCTCACTAAAGTTTCTCGTATTAGCCATGTAATAGATGTAATGTAAATTTCATGCAAGGTTGGAATTCAAGAAAGAAGGGACAAGAATTCCATAGCTGAGGGTGGAGAATTATTGTTTGGGATGTTGTGGTTTATTGTGCCAAGGATAAATCTCGATTGGCAAGGCAACCATTAATTGTTGTCTAGTGCAAGGAGTTAATGAACTAGCTCTTGAAATTAAATGGGTTGAGGGAAGGTACTGAGGCCCATGCTTGCTTTTGAAAACACTACAAGCAAGGAGGACAAGAATTTATGAAGGAGGTGCAAAACTGCAAGCAAGAAGGCCACAACAGTAAATAAGGTGGATAGTAATGTTGATGAAGGGCATTGAAAGAAAAAAGGAAATGGAGAGAACACATGGGAAGATGATACGAGTAGGGGAAGCCTTCGAACAACAAGAGGAAGTGATTTGAACAAGGGAACAAGGAACAAAGGCACATTCGAGTTCCTAGAAGAGGAGAACAAAGACCCTTGCTTAGAAGGAGGCTGAGAAGATGAATGGGAACTAGTACTTCACTAGGAGTTTGGAACAAATAGTTTTAAGAGAAGAGAACAAAAGGGAAAAGAAGGGAATCGATTCTTTGTCCCTGGAGGTTGTGGGTAGAGTTCTAGTCTATGGAGCCCTATAACAACTTGGGTCTCTAGAAGTTATGGGTGGGATGAAATCTCTATAGCCCTATAACAACTTAGGTCCCCTAGAGGTTGTGGGTTGAGAGAACCACTCTAGAGCCCCGTAACAACTTAGGAGGAGACCATCCTAAAGGAAAAACAAAGACATACTTGGTCATAATATTTGGTTATTTCCCTCACCGGTACAGTGGATTCACGGCTCCCTAGAAGGGGTTGAATCAATGTATGTGCACTTGGGGATGAGTTTGGGAACCTCTCGAGTCCCTGTGCAAGAAATAAATAAGTAAACAACTGCTAGGATTTATTCTAGAGGTCCTATGGAGAGCTTAAAATAAAAATGCTTGTAATTATGTATGGTTGGGTGAAGAGTCATAGGCCCAAACTCAGTTTCCCTATAGACTTAAATATAAGTACTTGTGAATGTTGCTTGAACTTAAATGGATTATGTTGTACTATTGTTTATAATGGTTTTGGAAAAAAAGGACTTGATATGGGTTTTTTGTGGTTATGCCCATGGTGCAACTTGGAGGGGATATTCTCCTCATATGTATGTTGAATATATGTGTGTGTATGTATGTATTCTTGTGCTTCCGAAAGAAAATGTGTTCAATAGCTTAAGTGATGGAAACCAAAAAGTGTTTGATGTTAATAAGTGAAATGAACCTGGGAACAGTAATGGGTAAGCTATGGAGCCGAGGTTGACCCTTACTCTGAATAAAACACTTATATGTACTCGAAATGAAATAGTAGTGGAAGACAAATAACTTCGTGATATGTTTAATTATTCTCAGAAAATAATACCATAGAGAAATTCAATGATCTTAATGATATGTTTCACACCATAATCAAGCTTGAATTAAACCATTAAAAGTAGTGGGTTATGAGAACCTTCTATTAATATAAAACTTAGATAAAAGACTTTTTATTGGCCAAATTCAATCATTTTATACATTTCATGTAATTTCTTACAAGATGTTGTGTTGCAATTGTGCTAGAAGGCAAGTAGTGTATGAATGTTAGGGCAAGTTCCCTAGGGCAAGGCAAGTAGTGTATGAATGTTATGGAAAGTTCCCTGGGCCAGTCAAGCCCTGGAGATTTACCTAAATGTCATACATACATACTCAAATGGAATCTAACCTTACATTTGAAACTACCTCCATTCCCTCCACAAGGAATTTTACATTAAACGCTAAAGGTATTTGAAAATATCCAAATACCATTGAAGCCTTTGAGTAGCTCTAAAGGTCTCCTCACATAGTTGACATGGATTTTCGAACTGTTGGTGTGTGCACTAGCACATTTGGCCCAATTTCTGACGGCCAATTCGTTGCCATTCCAACACATAGGCATCGCAAGAGTGACAGTTTGAGGTCAGGCAAAACGTGGTTTTCCATTACATCGCAATTCCGACACTTCAATAAAGTGTTGGAAGAGCGACACTTTTTCTGACGTTTCCAAACAACTGTCAATCTTCTGACGTTTTCCAAACCGTCGCTCTTCCGACTTTCCAAACCGTCGCTCTTCCAACATTTCCCAAACCGTCGCTCTTCCGATGTTTTACAAGCCATCGCTCTTTTGACGTTTTCCAAACCGTCACTCTTCCGACATTTTTCAATTGTCTCAATTCTGACGATATGTTGTCCGACGTTTAAAACGTCGCTCTTCCGATGCTTATGTAACGTTGCTTTTCCGACGAAAAAGTAAAAATATTTACGTTTTTCAACTGTCACAATTCCGATGATATGGCATCCGACGTTTAGAATGTCGCTCTTCCGACACTTATGTAACGTCTCTTTTTTGATGACAAAGTAAAAATATTTAAAAAAAGAAACGTCGCTCTTCCGACGCTTATGTAACGTCGTTTGTCCGACGAACAAGTAAACACATTTAAAAAAGGAACGTTGCTCTTCCGACGTGTAAGGCGTCGGTCTTCCGATGAAAAAGCAAAAGTATTTAAAAAAGAAACATCACTCTTCTGACGTGTAAGGCGTCAGTCTTCCGACGCTTGGATAAAAATATTTAAAAAAAAAAAATCCGCCAAATGTACGCACTTTATGCAGATGATAGCTCTTCACACTACCTCCTTTTTTTTTAAGATAAATGTAAAAAAGGCAATGGCATTATCAGGAAAAGTGAAATAGTAGGCTTGAATTACATATCTAGAATATATCAACATAAAAGCCACATCCATCTACTCAACCTTTGCACAGTGATTCTTTATGCACCGACTATAAAAATGGAAATGGCAGTATGAGGACCAGTGAAAAAGAATGTTGCTATTACATGTTTAGAATAGTTCATACATCTACATAACAAAAACCAGATGCATATAATCAAATTTTGCATGGAAAAATAATGATAAAAATTAAACTCTCTTGAGCATGGTAATAGAACTAAATTTGTTTACAACAGTCCACAAGATATCCATTCATTTCTAGAAATTTTGCAAGAAGAAAATGAAATTCATGCGTAACAAATTATTATGAAAAGACTTCAAATTACTGTCATATTGAAGCAACTAGCCTCTAGCAGAAAATATAAAAAGAAAAATCAAGACACTGAGTGTGCCCAAAGGATTTTCCTTGGAGTGGAAATTTCTATCTCGATCCCTAATTTTGCAAAAATATTTCTTATATATACAGAATTATTTACTCACTAGCAAAATGAAAAATGAAAATGGAAGGGCATACACAATGAAATATTTAAAAAATAAATAAACAGTAATGAAATTATACTCAAAAAAATAGTCATGAAATTATATCAATGGGCTGGAACCCATGCCATGGTTGTCGAAGCACTTAGCGGAAAATGGGAGAATGGTATCCACAGTACACTACTTAATATATGCTCAACCCTAAATTTGTCAGATAGGGTCCAACTTGAAAGTTTGGCATTATATTTCAACTTTATCTCGTGATGGTAATCCCAAGACCCCATAGCTAAGAGAATCATATGCCCATTTTAGAGTATTGTGAACCACAGCACCATGGTATAGGCTTATATTTGCAACCTTTTTACATGACATACAAAGAAAATACTATAGTTTATCCACTGAAAAGAGAAAATTGAAAGCACCCAAAATTTGAAATGTGCCGAGTTTGAGATTACACATTCCCTAAAAGAATACAGACAGTTGGCGAGTAGCCATGCTTGCTTGGATATGTGTTACTTAGCTCCAATTGAATGATGAATAATGGAAGGGAATCAAAACCTATATTCTTATCGATGAAGTGTTTGAAAATTGGGAATTGGATGCAAATAGGACACTGAAATGATACCGAACTCTACAGATGTTCCATCAATATGATGTGAATAGTGAGACACCTAATTGGTGAGGTTGAAAGTATGTAGGTTCTATTCAAACTGGAATATATAATTAATGCTTATAATTACGCGTGTACAAAACATATAATAGGGTTGATGGATTTTTAACAAGCAAAAGGCAAAGGTAGTGGCAAAATGATCTGCATAGAAGGAAATTGATTATGATAAAAAAATGTGTTTCATCAACAATGATAGATATTGGGTATATGATATAAATTGCAGTAGAGGTTGGGGGAAGGTGTAAAAAATGAGTGTAAAAATCAGTTTCCTGAATGGTTAGTTGAAATAAGAGGTTTATATGAAATAGTTCACAGTAGCATGGATTTAAGATCATGGTAAGGAACGCCCTATTTGCAAGCTTAAAATCATTGTATTGATTAAAATAGGCCATTCATGTGCTTGTACATTGGAATGCCACAAAATTCCTTAGGTATTTCAATTTAATTAAGTCCAAGACACTAGCACATTTGGCACTCACCTCATCCACAGAAAAGGAATTAAAAGTATTACACCTCATCCACAGAAAATGCATAGAAATTTCGGATGTCATGTAACAAGGTAAACAAAGAAAACACATTGAACATTATCAACATCAAAGCAATATCTGGCACAAATATCTAAGTCCACTTTTATGAAGAAAAAATTAAAGCGGAACATGACAGAAGGAATAAACAAGGGGTAGACCAAGAGGATTGAGAGCTTTGTTTGATCTGGGAATGATCATTTCTTAGGATGATACGTACATGTCATGTGAAATTAGTCACCTGTCTTCATGTACCACTGGTATTGTAGATGAAAAGGGTTCAACATACTAAATAGATCTATGATTAAGAAAAGCAATAAATGCAACAGACTATCTAACACAGCTCAATAACCAAAACCACAACAAAAATAAGCCAAGCCTCAAAATTGCAAACAAATTTTATTTGAGGGCATAACAGAGGGCTACTCCACTTCCAAAAGTAGAAATAAGTTACTATATTTCCCTGTTTGAAATATCCTACCTAGTAAATTGTTACTGAAGTCACCTCCGAACATTCTCAATCGTAATTCACATCTATTACTAAATTTTACCAGGTGCATTTCAGCAATATGTTTACAGAGGCTGTTATTTCTAAATATGTCACACTTGCAGTGTCAAATAATTTTCAAGATCTCGTCCAGTAGTCTATTGGCCTTTTGGAGCGTGCCTTACTTGTATATTCCATCCATAAGAATGGTATATGTAATGATATCAGGGATTTGACCGTTATTTTTCATCTATTTAAACAACTTTAATGCCTCCTTGAGATTACCTACTTTGTATAATCCATTCACCAATATGTTGTATGTAAAAGCATCAGGGATGAAGCCCTGCTTTGGCATCTCATAGAAGAATTGTAGAGCTTCCTCTATCATGTCATGCTTGCAAAACCTAGTTATTAATGTATTATAGCTAACTAGTTTAGGTCTACAACCTTTCTCCGACATCTCCTAAAAGAGTGCCCTGGCCTTCTCTAGATTACCCACCTTGGACAACCCATTTATAAGTATATTTTATGTGAATTCATCAGGTTGATGGCCTATTTTCCCCATAAAATTTAACAATAATGTTTATCACCAAAATTGTGTAAAGCTAGTTGAGTTTGGATGTTTTTGTGAAATTGAATTCTTTCCAATTAACTTCCATCCTCAATCCACCAAACCCACACAAAAAATGAGTTAACATTGTTGAAATCTGAGGATTGTAAACTTGTGCCTTGAAAAGCCATATGTACTTATGACTAGTACATTAACCATGGTGTTTTAGCATAAACGCATTGGATTGAAACAAAGAACATATTGCATGATATTGTATGAGGATCTACATGTATTATCATGAGTTATTTATCATGTTTTTGAAGGCGTGTATAAAGTTTGGTCAAGATTTTTTCTATTATGGATGAGAGAGACTATAAATAAGAATCCCACTACCATAATATATGCCATGTTAAGAAAAGAATGAGTTGTATGACAAAGGACTGAGAAAGCATGATGTAACTAGTAGTTATGAAAAGTCAAGCTAATCTATGTATACTGTTGGTGTAAATTATCACAAATGTATTGAGTCAAGGGTTTTTTGCATAGGGTTTGATGCTATTAATAACCTGAAGTATTATTCTTGTTGGTGTATAATCATTGTGTCAAATAATTGTGGTCAGAGGTAGGGTTTTATTAGTATGGTTATGATGCAGATGTATAGTTTGTCTGTTGTGTCAAAGAATTGTGGTCAGAGGCAGGGTTTTATTAGTATGGTTATGTTGTAGATGTTAGTACCCTGGAACATTATGCTTGCACTGTTGATATTCTTGGTCGAGCTGGTCACATGAAAGAGGTGCTCACCATTATCAGTAAAATTCTAATAGAACTTGATGATGGGTTCTATTGGCAATGTATAGTGAAAATTTGAAAAACAATGCATATAGATTTATAGCAATTTGGGCCTACACGTGATTCTTAAGAAAATTCAGTAGGGCTTTTTTTCAAAACATACATGCCATTAGGAGTTTACAACCATAAATATAATCAAATGGAAATTTTATTATATTTACCCTAGAGTTATACCAAGATTTTTGGATTATTTGTATAAGTTAACTATGTGTAGACAGATAGACCCATAACCCGCCAAACAACATAGACACAAGCCTCAACTGTGAACACCCATTGGGAATAAGGTTTTATCATTGCATTATATAGAGATGTCAATTGGGTCCACCGTTGGTGGTTAAGAGGAAGAGTTGTTATCCTTCCCCTCCAATCCTGCTTTTGATAAGCTTGCCCTTCATTGGTCAGTTAAGATTGGCAAGGTATAAGTAATCTAACTCTTGCTTAAGTTCTTAAGGATCAGATGAGATAGTTCCAAAAATTTAAAAACTCAACGAGCTTTCTTAAGTTCTTATTAGTCAGATGAAATGTTTAAATGGGGTAACTAAAGTAGTTTGGGTGGTGATTTGAGTTTTATGTATGAGGTCTCAAGGTCAATGCCTTAGGCTTGCTGCCTCTGGTAAGTGACTAAATATATGACCTAACAGGGACAAGCACGATAATTAGCAACAACAGATTTACACTGAGTACCATATGTGAAATGTAGGGAAGAACCTAGATATTTCTCCATGAGATTTACATTAGAAAAGAGAGAGAGGGGGGGGGGGGGGGTGCACTGTTACACCAAATGCACAAAATGACACTAGACATATAAATCTAAGCCAATCTAAGCCAACTTTGGAGGATAACAGGAGTACCTTCTTTTTGGGCACCATGGCTAGAATTAGTTGGGGTTTTCTGGTCATAGCAAAACCCTACATTGGTAGAGGGACCCGCAACTCAAGTTTCATGCCTCCATTGATATAGGTGGATCTTGAAGAAGACAAGAGCAATCCCCCTCTCCTGCTTATTAGGGTTGAACCACATTTTCCTGCTACTGTACTGACCATTGAAGTGCCATAATAATTTAAAACCCTTTTGTTGTGTTCTATTCCTTGCTATATTCTACAATTCTCCCTTAATTTGCCTACAGCCTCAGAGTTTATTGGGTTAGTTCAAAGGAGAAGAATCCATATCCCTATAATTTGAATAGACCCACAAAAGATAGAGTGCACAAATTCAGACCTACAACCATCTATATCTCATAACCAGGATAGTGTAGAAGAAGAAATAGTGAATTTGAATGGGGTAAAACAAGGGAAATACTAATCTGATTCTTCCATAAGAAGAGATAATTCTTGCACGATCGATTTTTCTTCAGATCTCCCACAGATTTCTGAACATCAGCAAAACTCAAAATATCTCCATCAGCTACTATGGCTTTCGAGCCGTTAATGGACTGTGGCCACTTTAGAGTTTCAGAGTGTCCATGCTTCTGCAAGAATCTGGAAAAAAGCAAGCATCATAGGTAAGAATGGAATCATGGGAAAGAAGGCATAAAGGTCAAACAAGCGAAGCAGGAAAAAACATTGAATAGGTCGATTAAGAAAATTTGAATAGGTGGAACAAGCGGAGCGCGAAAAAAATTTTGAATAGGTATAAAATCTAAAATTTGGTTTCACATAGTCTTAATTCTAAAATCAATCTACTTTTTAAATTAGACCTTTAAGAAAAAAAATCATATCCTAGTTTCTCGATTAGGAACAATGTTCAAATCAAACACCCTTGTGAAGAAGAATGCTCAGGGGTTTTAATTTTATCCATTGTATTTTATTTATAAGATTATATCTAATCAATTCTAAATAGTACACAAAAATGAAAAGTTAAGGAAGTAGAAATTTATTTTCTAAAGTATGTAGGTTATTTGTATGTTTCCATACATAAAATGGGAACTTTCATTGGGGAGAACATCCACTCATTTCCTATGGTCATTCAACCATGTCAACCAGATAATAATATACATAATGATATGTCACACAAATTTTTTAGTGCATATTATAATCCTATGCAAACTTTTGAAAATACAAATATTCATATTTAATGTTTTAATGTTCCATATATTGAACCATTATATGTTATTCCTAATGAATAAGTAAATAATTTATGTAAACGTACCTACACATATTCCCAGGAAATAAATAAGTTGTGCATTAATCCATTACTTTTATTTTGTTAGGTAATGTGAGTTTTGAGATGAGTTGCATGCCTAACATGTGATTTGAGTAGCCATGAACCAAGGGCTTTTAAGCCGTCAAAATCACCTAGGGATCGCATCCAACCTAGGCCACACAATCCCTTAGCTTGACCGGAATTTTTCCCACATAGTTTCGAACCAATGATTTTCTCACCAGTGATTGAATATTACTCGTTATTTCACATTCCCCAAGGCACAAACCAAATATTTGGATGTATCTTGGATGAATTGTCACATTCCATGACTAGCTTCACGCATATTAAATAGGAATTCCCATCATTTAAGAATTTTTTGGAGGGTTTTCATGGCATAGTTTGTAGGGGCTTAGGGTTCGATGAATAGGAGATTAGGGTTTAGAGGTTTAGGGTTTAGCGGTTAGGGGTTAGGACTAGAATAATGAGTTAGTGCAGGTTAATGGGTTAGGGATTGGGGGCTTAGGGGTTAGGGGATCTAGGTGCATTTAGGGGTTAGGGGATTAATGATTTAGTAGTGGTTATGGGATTAGGGATTGGGGTTAGGGAGATCATAATGATTTAGTGGTTAAGGGTTTAGGGATTGGGGGTTAGGGGTTAGGGGATTTAGGTGCCAAGTCACAAGTGTTGTCTGTTAGGAAGGCTTTCCAAAGAATTTGGTTGGCATCACTATGACACTATTACGGAATTATAATGTAAGAGAAAGGAAAAGGCTCAGGTATCATATGAGAGAAGGAAGCAATTGGCAAAATTGAGATAAAAAAAAGTGGAGCTAGCCAAAAAGTAGCTTACCCCAAAGATGGATAAGATAAAACTTGACAACGTATTGGTCAATTTCCTTGACCCTTTATTGGTTATTCAGAAGGAGTATGAATACACCACCGTTAATATCAACGTAACTGGCCCCTATTAGGAGATCAAGGGCTACAAGTTGTATTTTTCGTCTGAACATCAACGTACCACAACCATGCTTACAACCAGGATATGTTTTTTTAGGAGGAGAAATCTTGTCGAGATCAACATCAAGAATCCATTGCAAAAAAAAAGTACTTGTGGTGATTCCAGATGAGCATAGATGAATAGCTAAAATAGATATCGAATGTGGAAATTATGGAGGAAAAATATGGAATTCATCTTCCTTTTGAATTCGAGCAAGAGGAAAATCAATCATCAATGAAAATTCAAAATTTTCAGGCTGAGAAAGATCAACCAAATTGGGGGCAGAGTTTGGGGAACCTTCATAAGTCAATGGGGCCTATGTGATATGGCTACGAGTTATCTACCCCCACACAATCCGATATGAAAATAGTAAACATTGTAAGCATAGGGTTAATTAACCCCACACATAGTGGAGTTAGTGCCCGAAAAGAAGCTTGCACAAAAGATGGAGCTCTTAGCTTCAATAAATTATTAGATAGGTTGCATGGTGTGCTCAATGAAGTAGTCAATTTTGAAAATGACAAGAAATTATTTCTGAAGATGAGGTTTTTGACTAGAAATATATAACTACACAGAAATAATTACACTGTTGATACAATAATAATATAATCTTCAAATAGCCTTCGACTCACATTCATGATCTGAGTATATAGTGAATTAGACAAAAGTAAGAAAACAATTACTTCTTCAAAGCTAATTCGAATTTGGAGAGCTTAGGGGATTGGGGGTTAGGGGTTAGGGGATTTAGGTGCATTTAGGGGTTATGGGTTGAATAATGAGTTAGTAGTTAAGGGATTAGGGATTGGGGGCTTAGGGGGCCCGACCCGAACGCGTTTGGGTGGGCGCACTCAACGGAAATGACCCGACCCAAACGTGTTTGGGCGGGCACCCTCAAACTAAATGACACGGCATGCCTAACCGAATGAAGAGAGAGATGGAGATAAACTGAAGGAGAGGGGAGAGAAGGAATGGAGAGAGAGAGAGAGGGAGAGGAGTGAGAGAGGTAGATAAGGGTAAGAGAGGAATATAGTGACACAAAGATGGAAGGGGGGAAGAAAGAAGGATAGAGGGCAGGATATAGTGAGAGGATTGGAGGGTAGAGAGAGAGAGAGAGAGAGAGAGAGAGAAAGAGAGAGATAGGGATATTGGGGAAGAGAGATGGAGGTATAAGAAGAGAAACGGAGAGAGAAGAAGGACAAGAGATAGGACTTAAGAGAGAGGAACCAGTATCATAGAAGAAAGAATATGTGACCAACTTACTTTATATGGAGATGGGAGATAGGGGCACCCTACCAGCTACCTACTAAATTTCTAAACCAAATGTGGTGTAAACATCTGTAATGGTGGTCGATTATACGAGGAGAGTATTTTATGAGGAGGAATTGGATTTTAAGGCGGTCACAATTTAGCATTTTTGATACGACCACCCTCACACGACCCAACCCAACCAGACCCTAAACCGCCCGAATGTGTTTCCTTGGGCGACCTCATGACACGACACGACCTGACTAGACCCGACCCGACCTAACCTGACTCGAACGCATTTCCCTGGGCAACATCACACGACTCAACCCAACCCACTCGAACGCGTAATTTTCCTAGGCGCCCTCATGACATGACTCGACCCTGTTAGACATGTTCCTTGGGTGCCCTCACATGACCCAACTTGACCTGACCCTCTAAAACATGTTTCCTTGGGCACCCTCACGGTACAACACAACCCGACCCAAATGCATTTCCTTGGGCGGCATCACACGACCCAACCCGACCCGACCCACCTGAACGTCGAAGGCCTGAGGGAGAAAATGACAAATGGGTCGCATGAACGTGCCCAAGGTACATGGATGGTCACAACTTAGCATTTTTTATACAACCTCCCTCACACGATTTGACCTGAACGACCTGACCCAACCCGACCCACCCGAACCGTGTGTTTCCTTGAGCGCTCTTACAATATGGCACGAACCGACCTAACCTAACCCGAACTCGTTTCCAACTAATTGGGTTCCATCACACGACTCGACCCAACCCGTAAGAATGTGTTTCCTTGGGCAGCCTCACATGAAAAGACCCGACCAGACCCAACCCAACCCGCCCAAACGCATTTCCTTGGGCGCCATCAGTACATGACTTGACCCGACCCTAACGAACGTGTTTCCTTGGGTGGCCTCACATGACACAACTCGACCCACCTGAATGCGTAATTTCCCTGTGTGCCCTCATGACATGGCCCAACACGACCCGACCCGATCGGACATGTTCCTTGGGTGCCCTCACATGACCCAACCTGACCCGACCCTCTCGAACATGTTTCCTTGGGCGCCCTCACGGTACAACACGACTTGACCCAACCCGACCCAAACACATTTCCTTGGGTGACATCACACGACTCGTATGAAAGTGTTTCCTTGGGTGGCCTCACATGACAAGATCCTACCAGACCCAACCCAACCCACCTGAAAGTGTTTCCTTGAGTGCCATCAGTACACGACTTGACCCGACCCGTACGAACGTGTTTCCTTCGGCGGCCTCACACGACATGAATCGACCAGACCCAACTCAACCCGACCCGTACGAACGTGTTTCCTTGGGCAGCCTCACATGACATTGTTGAGATTGCAACAAGATGTGAGCTTAGTGGAAAGAAGTCACCTTCACGAAGTGGGCCCACAGGCTATTTTTGGCGCAAGTCTATTTTTAGACTATGTCTATTTTTATACATGTCGATCATATTCTATGAGTTGCAGGATACTATTTGTGGATGGTTGTTCAAGTTGGAAAAATAGATGGACTTCTATTTTTAGACATATTGGGCAGAATCTATTTTTAGATTTCTAGTCTAAAAAATAGATATGTCGAATATTATTAGCTCTTGATAATATTTGGACTATAAACATTATCTTATTCTCTTGGAGCACTTCATTTAAGTGCACAGATGTGCCACAGGAGTTGACAGAAGGAATTACGCTATTCCTGAGGGTTAAGTGAAGCTACTGCATGGAGATTTCCGCAGAACTCAGTGACAGTAGTTTGGTGGAGTTATTGAGGTAGTTGGTGAGTTGTGTTCCGCTTTAACTCGCGATTACGCTGAGTTTAGTTGTATCTAGTCTAACTGATTGATACACTAGTGAGAGTGGTGTGAATTAATTATTAATTAATTCACTAAATATTAACTCATTAATCAACTGAATAATACATCAGTTAACTATAGTGCATGGACAGTTTCAGTGGAGACTAGTGGAGAGGTAGGTGAAAGAGCAAGTAGACTATCAGTTGGGACTATAGTGTTGCATGAGTTTGCACCACACATTGATGGAGATGCCAATGAGGATTGCGTGAGCAAGGCTAGACCAATTCAAGTTCATTCAGAGCCCATATTTAGTAGGGATTGCGCAGTAGAGGCAGGCTAGCAAGTGGCAGAGATCAGTGCATGGGATTTGCTAGATCGGACCTGATTAGTGTGTAGCGATTAGAGATTGTACTGAGAGCTTGTGA
Organism: Pinus albicaulis; assembly: GCA_034641835.2. Classification (NCBI taxonomy): domain Eukaryota; kingdom Viridiplantae; phylum Streptophyta; class Pinopsida; order Pinales; family Pinaceae; genus Pinus; species Pinus albicaulis. The sequence continues at coordinate 891,756,555 of CM076573.1, forward strand.
GAAGCTTTATGATGATTTTTACATGATATATATGACATATATTATACAGATAGCTGGGGGTTTTCAGCTTTAATCTTTCCCAGAAATCACTGTGTTAATGTGTGTGAATTTTTAGGGTTTTAATGTGTGCATGCAATTGATTTAATTTCCACATATGATGATCAATGGTGGAATAGATTATGTATTGTGCATGAAGTCAAATAGTGTATGATCAGGAGAATATTAGACATATAACATATCAGTTATATAATTTCTACATGGTATCAGAGTGATAGTTGATCATTGGATAAATTGCAAAGCATTGAAGCGGTTGAGTTTTGTGCTAGTGGAATTCGAATTTGCAGTAGTGTTTTCTTGGTGTCGAATTTGAGATGTCTTTCAATGGATTTCGATTGGAATATGACCTTGAGGGAAGCTTGAATTATATTGCATGGAAGGACAGGATGGAGGTGGTGCTGGAGGATAATGGGTTGAAGGAGTTCATAGATACAGAAATTCCAAAACCTACTTCTAGCGATGTTGCCGCACTTGACGCATGGCAAAAGAAGACAGCAAAATGTCAAAGGATTATTGGAAGGTGTGAAGGATCACATAGTGTCTAGCCTTCATGTTAAGGCTTCTCCATTATTTATGTGGAAAGCTTTGACAGAATTTTTCGAAATCAAGAGCAGCCAGAGGAAGTTGGCGCTCAAGGATAAACTCAGGAAAATAAAAATGGAGAAGGGCGAGCATATACCCAAGTACCTCACGAAGTTCGTCCAGTGTAGGGATGAGCTGGAAAGTTTGGGGGTTACTATAGATGAAGAAGACTTCGTGAGCTTGGCTCTCCTTGGGCTTACGAAGAGTTGGCATTCCTATGAGGATTCTGTCAATGGTCGGGAGAAACTGCTAGGATGGGAGCGACATTGGTCGGATCTTGTGCAAGAGGAGATAAGGCGGAGTACCAGGGATGGATCTTCATCGAAGAATGAAGATGAAGAAAATTGCGCTTTGCCTGGCAAAGCAAGGAAGGGGAAGAGAAAGAAAAATACTTCTCAATCCAGTGCGAAAGGCAAGAAGTAGGACATGTCCAAGGTGAAGTGCTTTCACTATCACCAACACGGACATTACGCCACTAATTGTCCACAGAAGAAGAAAAATAAGCAGGCTGTTGGATCTGCAGCTGGAGAAGCCATAGCCTCGCAGTTTGAGCTGGATTTTTCACTAATCGCATGCTTGGTCTCAATTGTGATGGGTTCAATGTGGTTTCTTGACAGTGGTGCATCTTTCCATATGACCGAAGACAAAGATTTGTTTACTGATCTGGATGAGAAGGATCTTGGAGTGCACATCAAGATGGGCGATGATGGTAGATATAGTGCGACTGGTATCGAGACCATTTCCTTTGAGAGGGAGTCTAGAAAACCTTTCATCTTGAAGGATTTCATGCATTTTCTAGGATTGAATAAGAATCTTATCTCTGTGGCGATGTTGGAAGACAAGGGATACGAGGTTGTATTTAGCGAGGGAAAGGCTGTCCTGCGTAGTAAGGAAACTGGTGAAACCAAGAGGATAGGGGTTCGAGTTAAAAACCTTTATCAGTTGCAGGTAGATGGCTACGCAGCAATGGTAGGAAATGCAGAAGGAGTGGTGAGCCGGGATGAGGGTGAGCTATGGCATAGGAGATTGGGCCATCTTCACCATGGTGCTTTGAAAATTTTGCAGAAGATTTCTACTGGGTTTCCCAAAGGTACACTTGCACAGACAGATCAATGCAAGGGTTGTACTTTGGGAAAATTTGTGAAAGCCACCTTTCGTGAGAAGGATAGTCATGCCACAACGATCCTTGAGAGAATTCACACAGACGTGTGTGGACCTTTGTCAGTAGCTTCGACAACAAAGCACAGGTATTATGTGATATTTGTTGATGATTTTTCTCGTAATTATTGGATCTTCTTCATGCAGAAGAAGAGCGAGACATACTCAAAGTTATGTGAGTTCAAGGCATTGGTTTAGAAAGAGTCGGCGAAGCAGGTGAAGGATCTTAGGAGCGATATTGGTGGTGAATTCATCTCTAGTGAATTCAAGGACTTTGCACAAGGAATTCAAGAGAGCCCAGAGCTCTTCATAACCCACAAAGAATGGGCCGCAGAAATGAAGAATCGTAACGATCGTGTGCCGTATGCAGCGAGTGCTGTATGATCGGCCTCTTCCCGTACATCAGGCTAAGCAGTACGCATCGTGGCTTTCAGGCGAAACCGTTGTCCTCACAGAGTACTTGGCATGAGTACACCCGAAGAGGCATTTTCTGGTAAGAAGCCTGATATTTCTCATTTGAAGATTTTTGGCTCACCTGCTTACATTCATGTGACGAAGGATGTCAGGAAGAAGCTGAAGCTGACCGCAGAGGTTGGGATATTTTTGGGGTACACTGATACACCTGTAATAACCATCATGTGTATTTTCCAGACAAAACAAGACTCGGGGTTGTGGCGTGGATATCGGGGGCCTTATGAGGAGAAAGCTGCGAGTGTTCTTCTGAGAGGGAGCCACACCTGGCATGAGGAGGAGGCCATTAGTTCCTAAGGATGAGGCCTTAGGAAAGTGGACCCAGCTACAAAGGAGGTTCATACACAGAGGTTCATGGAATGGAAGAAGCCACACATGCAGTGCCAAACATCAGAGGGCAGAAGTGCACTACAGAAGCTGAGCGACTAAATCTTGATGCAGCACAGAATGTAGGAGCACCTAAATCACAGCGCAGACAGAGACAATCACCTGACTGATTTACTGGATACATGGCTCTGATGAGCAAGTGTATCATGACGTAGCCATCCTCTTTCGAGGAAGCTGTGGAAGACCTTGCATGGGTAGATGCCATGGTGGAAGAGAATGATTCGATTGTCAGAAACAGTGCATGGGAGATTGTCCCAAGGCCGGAAGGGAAATCAGTGGTAGGTTCGAGATGGATCTACAAAGTGAAGCAAGCTGCTGACGAGAGCGTCGAGAAGTACAAGGCAAGATTTGTTGCCCGGGGCTTCTCACAGATTGAGGGGATCGACTATGAGGAAACCTTTGCACCTATCGCAAGGTATTCTTCCATATGGAGCGTCCTTGCTCTCTCAGCACAGATGGGATGGCACATTCATCAGATGGATGTGAAGACTACGTTCCTCAATGGAGTCATTGAGGAGGAGGTGTACATAGAGCAGCCTAAAGGTTTTGAGATATTCAGCAGTGAGTCGCATGTGTGCAGGCTCAAAAGAGCGTCGTATGGGTTGAAACAAGCACCTCGTGCTTGGTACACACAGATAGACAGTTATTTCACCGGTCTTGGATTCACCAAGAGTGAGGCGGATCCAAACCTATACTAGATTGTGGTGGAGGGTAAGTTGCTGATCATTGTACTTTATGTAGATGATTTTATTTTGACAGGTGATGAACAATTGATACTCTCATGCAAGGCTGATCTTGCAAAAGAGTTTGAGATGAAGGACTTAGGCCTCCTTCATTATTTCCGGACTGGAAACGGCAAAGGCAAGATGGATTGTCGCTCAGATTCTGCAAGTATTCCCCGGAGATACCGGAGAAGTGCTTTTTGGCACAGCAGTAGCCTTAAATCTCGATACGTCTTAGTGGTAGAGACCGATACATGGCAGCAAGTTTAGCTGCATGTGAGGCTATCTGGATGAGGAAGATTCTGGTTGGTTTGTTCGGTTCACATTTAGATCCCACGGTGATTCATTGTGATAATCAGAGTTGCATTAAACTCTCATTTAATCCTGTGTTTCATGATAGATCTAAACATATTGATATCCGGTATCATCATATCAGAGATTGTGTGCAGCGGGAAGCCTGCGTTACTTTTACATTCCATGAGATCAGGATGCTGATATCTTGACGAAGGCGCTCACCAGGAGCAAATTCGAATACCACAGAGGCAGGATAGGGGTTGTAGATAATCCATATCTTGTTGAGAGGGATTGTTGAAAATGCAACAAGATGATGGAGCTTAGTGAAATGAAGTCGCCTTCACTAAGTGGGCCCGCAGGCTATTTTTGGCGCAAAGTCTATTTTTAGACTATGTCTATTTTTAGACTATGTCTATTTTTAGACATGTCGATCATATTCTATGAGTTACAGGATGCTATTTGTGGATGGTTGGTCAAGTTGGAAAAATAGATGGACTTCTATTTTTAGACATATTGAGCGGAATCTATTTTTAGATTGCCAGTCTAAAAATAGATATGTCGAATATTATTAGCTCTTAATAATATTTGGAGTATAAACATTATCTTATTCTCTTGGAGCACCTCAGTTAAGTGCACAGATGTGGCACAGGAGCTGATAGAAGGAATTACGTTATTCCTGAGGGTTAAGTGGAGCTATTGCATGGAGACTTCAGTTAGAACTCATGTGACAGAGTTTGGTGGAGTTATTGAGGTAGTTGGTGGAGTTGTGTTCAGTTTAACTCAATTAGACACAGTTGAGCTAGTTGTATCTAGTCTAACTGATTGATACACTAGTGAGAGTGGTGTGAATTAATTATTAATTAATTCACTAAATATTAACTCATTAATCAACTGAATAATACATCAGTTAACTACAGTGCATGGATAGTTTCAGTGGAGACCAGTGGAGAGGTAGGTGAAAGAGCAAGTAGACTATCAGTTGTGACTATAGTGTTGCATGAGTTTTCACCACACATTGATGGAGATGCCAATGAGGATTGTGTGAGCAAGGCTAGACCAATTTGAGTTCATTCAAATCCCATATTCAGTAGGGATTGCGCAGTATAGGTAGGTTAGCAGGTGGCAGAGATCGGTGCATGGGATTTGCTAGATCGGACCTGATTAGTGTGTAGCGATTGGAGATTGTACTGAGAGCTTGTGAGAAGATTTGTATGATGTTTGTTATATGATCTCTATGAAATATATTATACATATAGTTTGGGGTTTTCAGCTTTAATCTTTCCCATAAATCACTGTGTTAATGTGTGTGAATTTTTATGGTTTTAAGGTGTGCATGCAATTGATTTAATTTCCGCATATGATGATCAATGGTGAAATAGATTCTGTATTGCGCATGAAGTCAAATAGTGTATGATCAAGAGAATCTTAGACATATAACATATCAGTTATATAATTTCTACAGACACGACTTGACCAGACCCAACTCAACACACCCGAACGTGTTTCCTTGGGAGGCCTCACATGGCACAACCTGACCCGACTTGGCTCGACCCGACCCGCCCGAACATGTTTCCTTGGGCACCCTTACAATACGGCACAAATTGAACTGACCTAAATCGAAATCGTTTCCAGCTAATTGGGCACCATCACACGACTCGACCCGACCCGTACTATGAATGTGTTTCCTTGGGCGGCCTCACACGACAAGACCCGACTAGACCCAACCCGACCCACCCGAACGTGTTTCCTTGAGCACCATCAATACACGACTCGACCCACCCAAACACGTTTCCTTGGGTGGTCTCACACGGCACGACCTAACCCGACCCGAACCGACTCGACCTGCTCAAATGTGTTTCCTTGGGCACCCTTACAATATGACACTAACCGACCTAACCTAACCCAAACTCGTTTCCAGCTAATTGGGCGCCATCACACGACTCGACCCGAACTGTAAGAATGTGTTTCCTTGGGCGGCCTCACACGACAAGACCCGATCACCAGACCCAACCCGACCCACCCGAACGTGTTTCCTTGAGTGCCATCGGTACATGACTCGACCTGACCCGTACAAATGTGTTTCCTTGAGGCCTCACATGACACGACTCGACTAGACCCAACTCGACCCGACCCGTACGAACATGTTTCCTCAAGTGACCTCACATGGCGCAACACGACGCGCTTGAACGAACGATGCCACAAAGGAGCAAATGGAAAACAGGCCACTCGAATGTGCACAAGGCACCCAGGCGGTCACAACTTAGCAAAATTGATATGAGTGCCCTTGAATGAAATATCCCAACCCAAACGCACCAAGTCGGGCGACCTCACATGGCACGACACGACGCGCCCAACCGAATGATGCCACAAGGGAGAAAATAGCAAACGGGCCCCCCGAACGTGCACAAGGCACCCGGGCGGTCACAACTTAGAAAACCTGATATGGGCACCCTCGAACGAAACGGCTCGACCCGACTGAAACACACCCGGTCAGGAGACCTCACATGACACGACACTGTGCACCTAACCGAACGATGCCACAAGGGAGAAAATGGCAAACAAGCCGCCCGAACATGCACAAGGCACCCCCGCGGTCACAACTTAGCAAAACTGATACGAGCGCCCTTGAAAAAAATGGCCTGACCCGAAGGCACTCAGTCAGGCGACCTCACACGGCACGCCCGAACGAACGATGCTACAAGGGAGAAAACAAAAAACGGGCCACCCAAACATGCACAAGGCACCCGGGTGGCCAGAACTTAGCAAAACTGATACGGGCACCCTCGAACAAAACGGCCTGACCCAAACGGGCCTAGTCGGGCGACCTCACATGACGCAACATGGCGCCCCTGAACGAACGATGCCTCAAGGGATAAAATGGCAAACGGGCCACCCAAACGTGCACAAGGAACATGGGCGGTCACAACTTAGCAAAACTGATATAGGTGGCCTCGAACAAAACGGCCCGACCTGAACGCGCTTGGTCGAGTGACCTCACACGGCGTGACACGATGCGCTCGACCGAACGATGCCATAAGGGAGAAAATGGTGAACGGGCCACCCAAACATGCACAAGGCACCCGGCGGTCACAACTTTGCAAAACTGATACGGGCACCCTCGAATGAAACGACCCGACCCGAATGCGCCCGGTCGGGGGACCTCACATGGCACAACATGACCCGCTTGATCGAGCGATGCCACAAGGGAGAAAACGAAAAACGGGCCACCCAAATGTGCACAAGGCACCCGAGCGGTCACAAATTAGCAAAACTGATATGTGTGCCCTCGAACGAAATATCCCAACCCGAACACACCCGGTTGGGCAACCTCACACGGCGCGACATGGCGCGCCCGACCGAACAATGCCATAAGGGAGCAAATGGAAAATGGGAAGCCCGAATGTGCACAAGGCAACTGGGCGGTCACAACTTAGAAAAATTGATACGGGCGCCCTCGAACGAAATGGCCTGACCCGACCCAAACGCGCTTGGTTGGACGACCTCACACAGTGCGACACGGCGTGCCTGACCGAATGATGCCATAAGGGAGAAAATGTCAAACAAGCTGCTCGAACGTGCACAAGGCACCCGGGAAGTCACAACTTAAATGTTATGGGCGCCCTCCAACGAAACATGTCGACCCGAACACGCTTGATCAAGCGACCTCAAACAACGCGACACGACACGCTCGACCGAACGATGCCACAAGGGAGAAAACGGCAAACGGGCTGCCCCAACATGCACAAGGTACTTGGGTGGTCAAAACTTAGCAAAACTGATATGGGCACCCTCGAATGAAACGACCCGACTCGAATGTGCCCGGTCGGACAACCTCACACGGCGCAACACGATGTGCCCGACCAAACGATGCCACAAGGGAGAAAACGGAAAATGCGCCACCCAAACGTGCACAAGGGATCAAATGGCAAACGGGCTGCTCGCACATGCGCAAGGCACCCGGGCGGTCACAACTTAGCAAAACTGATATGGGCGCCCTCAAACGAAACGTCCTGACGTGACCCGAACACACCCGGTCGGGCGACCTCAGACGACGTGAGACGACGCACCCGAGCGAACGATGCCACAAGGGAGAAAATGGCCAATGGGCCGCCCGAACGTGCACAAGTCACTCGGGCAGTCACAACTTAGCAAAACTGATATGGGCGCCCTCAAGCAAAACGACCCGACCCGACCCGAATGCGCCCAGTTGGGCGACCTCACACGATGCGACACAGCACACTCGACCAAACAATGCCACAAGGGAGAAAATGGAAAATGGGCTACCTGAACGTGCATAAGACACCCAGGTTGTCATAACTTAGCAAAACTGATACGGGCGCCCTCGAACGAAACAACTCGACCCGAATGCGCCCGATCGGGCGACCTCACATGGCGCGACACGACACGCCTGACCAAACGATGCCACAAGGGAGAAAATGGAAAACGGGCCACTTGAACGTGCACAAGGCACCCAAGCAGTCACAACTTAGAAAAACTAATACGGGCGCCCTCGAATGAAACGGCCCGACCCGAACGCACCCAGTTAGGCGACCTCACACGACGCGACACGGTGTGCCCAACTGAACGATGCAATAAGGGAGCAAATGACTAACGGGCCACCTAAACATGAATAATGCACTCAGGCGGTCACAACTTAGCAAAATTGATACGGGCGCCCTCGAACGAAACGGCCCGACCCGAACGCGCCCAGTTGGGCAACCTCACATGGTGCGACACGACGCGCCCGACCAAACAATGCCACAAGGGAGAAAATGGAAAACAGGCCACCCGAACGTACACAAGGCACCCAGGAGGTCACAACTTAGCAAAACTGATACGGGCGCCCTCAAACGACACGACCCGTATGAATGTGTTTTGTTGGGCAGCCTCACATGACAAGACCCGATCACCAAAAATAACTCCCAAAGCCTAAACCCTAAGATTGTTCTTAAACACTAACAACACTTGCCTCCTAAACATTGCAATACAAACAATTGACACAACTGTCGCAATATCGACACTTGTTCTTGTTATCTAAAAACCTGTATGCATCTATGTTATAAAAAAATATTTTCTTTTGTGCATGTTTCACAATAAAAGAATGATGAGGATGGACCTTTTAGGCACTTCAATAAGAATGGAAAAAGGAAGCTAGTCTTCTTTACTTCTAAATAATACAAACACTAAAATAATTAAAGAAAATGAAGTAGTGTGAAGAGTTATCATCTGCATAAAGTGCATACTTCTTCCAAAATGAATGAGAATTATCTAAGACTTGCAAGAATAAATATGTTAGATGGAACTTACAATTCTACTCTAAATGAAAAATTGACTTAAGGTAGAGGATATACATTCAAACTAGTACATTTGGCAGAATTTTTTTTTTTCAAATATTTTTATCCAAGTGTCGAAAGACCGACGCCTTACCAAACGCCTTTTCCAAACATCGTAATAGTGACACTTAGCTCTAAGTGTCGCAAGACTGAAGCCTTATCCAAATGTCACAATAGCGACACTTTCCACCAATCCATCACAAGACCGACACTTTCCACCAATCCGTCGCAATTCTGATGCTTTGCTCCAAACGTCGCAATAGCGACACTTAGCTCTAAGTGTCACAAGACCGACACTTTCCTCCAATCCGTCGCAATTCTGACGCTTTTCTCCAAACATCGCAAGAACGAAATTTACCTCTAACTGTCATAATACCGACACTTGTCTCCAAATGTCGGTATAGCGACAGTTGTGGGTGGGATTTGAAAAATTGATAAAATTTGGTGAAATTTCTAACATTTGGTCAAAATTGTCGGAACTAAAGTGTCGGAATTTCCGCCAATTGTACTAGTGGTGGTAGGCCAGGTGGGAACTTCTTGAAAGCTTGTGCCAAGCATATGGTAGGTAGTAGTTGCAACAATGCCTATTCCACCATGTGAGGAATTCCCTACCCAAGGGAAGGGAAGGCCCACAGGCTAGAAGTCGCTTAACACAACTAACAACCAAGCTCGAGAGTGATAACACTGTAGAGTGCGTTGGATTGTCATTACCGAAGCATCAAGGCATTGGTGACAAAAATCTAGAGGTCTATGCGACCTCTGATACAGACCCAAAAATAGGTGGATTACCTGGATAAGTCTTGTGCAGTGATAGACTCTGTCTTGTGGAGCGATCGCAAATACCCTTTTCTGATTCATTACATAAAGTAGGGCAAAGATCCTATATGTGAGCCATGGCCAAGATCGAAATGGGACTTTTCCTAGTGCAAAGGGACCGAGTGTTGTACTTAAGAGGGAGGATCAGGAAACCTTGTCCCTTCGTTGATCTGAACCCTAGACATGGAGGCACCTCATTTATAGGCCATATTTTTTCCTCAAACATGAATGGGTGAGGATGTGAGGACGTGGCTAGAAAAAATCTCGGAACGGTCGATTGTTTGATAATGTGAACAACCAAGATGACTTCAACCAGATGTGTTGGATGAAACGTTTTCCCATAATTCATATGATTTGACGAGAGGCAATCCGACATGACTCGAATGTGGGAACTTGAAGGTTCATTCCCTGAAATTTCCTAAAAGCACAAGCTAAGGAGCAATGGGATAGAGGTGCAGGGATGCAACGACACATGACATGTGCCCAACAATGTTGTTATTGGTCGGTGGGTTGGCCCACAACCCACATTATCCAGGATGCATAGCCCAGAAGAATGAGAAGAGGATGCAATGGAAAATGCCAGGTAAGGCCTAGCAGGATGATGTCAGAGGTGTACATGTTAGGGCATGTTCCGTTGAGGTAATGCAATCAGTTGAGAACTGGCCCGTATACCACATCAGCCCGCTAAGGTTCACCCAAAGTATTGTTAGTGTGGAAGAGTTGAAGGCTTCGGGTAAGGCCCAATGGGATGTGATGGAAGTAATGGTTGTAGTTGTCATTGTGAGTCTTTAGGTATGAATGTAGAAGATGTTGTTTCTTAAGAATCAGTTTGAATGGAGATATAAAATGTGTCAAAGTCAGGGCTTTGTGTCTGATCCTTTGGCCTAGAACACAGATGTATAGATCCGAGTGTGAGAAAAATAGATTAGTCTAAGGTGTGTTGTTATTGTGTTGTTATTCTGAACGAAAGAAAAAAATTGAAGCTGATCACTTAATGTGTGATCCTTTGGCCTAGAAATTCATATATTGTGAGATTCGTTGCTGAAGGAGTCGCGATAGCTTGTGAAGGTCGGTTGATCCCTTTTTGTTTTGTTTTTTTTTTGTATATCTCGATTGTGCATGATTTTGACTGCGTGATTGTAAATGTAAATATTTGCTCCCCTCCACGTGTGCTGCTCAGAACGTTTGCAGAGAGGAGGATGGTTTGTGCGTTGGAAACATATATGGTTGTATTCGAATGATTTTCTTTGATTATATTGTTGCACTTGCGTTGTGGGAGAATCGAAAATGAAACCTATGTCTTTGGTCGAATTCAATCAACCAAGGAGCCAGCAAATTAATAGATCCTGATTGGTGGGAGACATATTCTAGTTGTAATTCTGGTATCTTGCCCTGCATGCCATAACCAATCCGTGTAAACCGCAGTCCGCAATGTTGTTGGCACAAATACCTCTTGAATTCTGGCACATGTATCTTGTAATGCTTAAAAATCTGTGTGGCATAGCCTCTGCCTTACAACATGGCGACATGTGGAGATCTAGAGTAAATTTATGGAGTTTTCATTTTGAATATCTTAATGAGAATTGATGAACCAGATGGAGAAATGGACATTGCTGCCCAGTGCCAATAGACTGCATTGCGGACAAATTTCTTGCTGTCGCATGGAATCTTTGAGAAGTAGTGGCCACAGTTATTTCTGGTGCGGAAAGATATGGATCTGAGATGTAGTGCGGAGAAGTTCAGTGGTTAAAACGAGTTGCCCAATTTCTCTTCAAGAAGAGCCGCAGGTCTCTCTCATACCTTTGTTGTCCATTTTGATCCAAGTTCTACTGCCAGTGACCGCTGCGTGGGAGAAAAGTGATCTTCCCAACACCATAAACATCCTGTGGACAATATTGTTGTGAAACTGTGTGTAAGCTTCGGTGGATTAGAGCGCTGAATCATGTTGAAAAGTTCAACCATGTAAAGATTGAAAGCGATGCACAAATAAAATATTCAGAGTGAGCATTGTGGAGGATGGAGCTATGCGTGGCGGCGTCGAGTGTCAAGTTACCTATGCATTGAGAGCATCTACGTGGAGACTACATGAATCTGTGTTCAAAGAGCCGTGGATATGTGCTTTACGGGTCCTCTTCTACGAATCAAATTTTGAAAGGTCTTGAATTCGTTGGTCATGATGATGGATGACTTCTAAAGTGTTGGGCAGAACGTATATATTCACTACACTATTCGTGGGGGAGAGTCATGATGTAAGTAAACACACATATGAGTAAACCTAATTGTATATGATTTTGATGGAATATGGGAGCATAATTCTTCTATGAGTATTTATCTTCCAGTTTTGCGGAAATGATTCGAAATCTTCAATCTTCGGCAATTTTTAGTTCAAGATCTGTTTTGAAGATGTTTTGTGTAGTTATTATTATTAAAATTAAAAAAAAAAAAAAATTGAGTGTGAGAGATGGTGTTATTGATTGTAAAAAAAATTTGGTGTGAAAAAATAAATGAAGAACCAGTTATAGGACAGATCGGCATATGTTTAAATGGGTGGTTTTGTATGCATATGGTGACACAAGAACATATTACTAATTTGATTATGCATAATCTGTTATAATTTGGCGGCGTCACATGGAGCCAAGAACATGAACTTACACGCTAATTTGATTATGTGTTTAAGAGGTCATATTGTATAATTGATTTTTGAATACATTTAGTACTCATAGTGCCTTTCTAGATAAATGGAGAATACAACGGAAGACCATGTGTTCAAGAGATGGAGGTGTGTCCATAGGATGGTTTAGTATCAACTCTGACCCGTTGTGCTCCAACAGGTTGAGAAGTGTCAATTCTGCAAAGTACATCAAAGATGGTCTGAAGTAGTTATGTTTTAAATGGATGTCAAGTGATAGCTCGAAGATGTGATGGTGAATAAATAGCGGTGTTTGCGAGATTCCAAAGTGGATGTGAGTGCTGATGAAGAATAATGAGACAAATATTAATATTATCTTTGTAATATGTTTTTTATGTTTTCAATGTAAGCATTAAGAGAGGGTGTTGGAAGTAATGCTTCCATGTGATGAGTAGTTTTCATTGTGAGTCCCCAGGCATCAGTCTAGAAGTTGTTGTTTCCTAAGTATGAGTTGTAATCGTGATCTACATGTGTTGAAGTAAGGTCTTTGTGTCCTATATATATTTGTTACTGATGTGATGAATAATCTCTATCATTTGGTGTTGTCTGTGTAATCACTCTTGATCTCTCTCTATTTTCTAACAGGATGATGCAAGCGGCTACATGGGAGGACTTGCCTTATTGCTATAATGTTATTGGTTGGGATTTGGCCAACCTGTCAAGTCAACCTGATGGGCTCATACAGAAAGAACAAATAGGGAAGTTATTTGAAAGCGCTAGGAAGCTAAGCTAGAAAAATAATGTTGGCTAAGCCACGTGACGATACACTTGTGGAATTGGCTACGGTGGAAGACATGAGCGAATGATAGGCCAATGGGAAGGGAAGTCATAAATACCTACCTTCCACTCAAGCCCGATGGAGGATTCTTGACAGTTGGTAAGTGGTGCTCTTTAGAGTGCACCGAGACGGACTTAGTAGGATGACGTGGGACAACCGTGTAAGTCACCAATGCAAGCCTGGTAGTGATACTATTGGATGAAGTTGTTTCCACAGCCAAATCAACCCGACTCCACAACCATGCAGAATAAAGTGGATACATGACGGAATTTGTTAGGATGTCGTGGAGCAATAATGGTGAAACAAAATGACAAGCAAGCAATAGGTCAATGAGGAGATGGAATGATGGTCTTGTTGTCCTGGTAAGATCATAATTGAGAGGTCAGTAGGGAACCTAACACGTAGTTTGGGAAAACATCAGGGATGTAACAACAAGATAGGGAGGTCAGTTGTGTTGGAAAATAACACGAATTGGATTGTAGGTGGGTGGACCCCACAAGACTCATAAGATGGGAGTTTGAACCTAGCAAGTTATAGATGATGCGTGAAGGATTATGCCACGATGGAAGGAGCTATGGGTTAAGTCTGACCCTTGGTCATTTCACGATGAATGTGACTAGGGTCTTAGTGGAATAATAAAGGGAATGACAAAGTGCCACAATTTGGATATTCATACTTGTGTCTTGCCTATGGTAATTTCATGTAGAAACAACATCGATGGCGTAGAGTCATCAGTGAAAATAATTCATCCTGAAAAGGGTTAAACAGACTAAGCTCCTAGGTTAATGGAAATGAGTGAGAGGAAAGAAGGAGACAAAAATTCTAAATCCCATCCAACAAGGTGACATAAAGGGATGGGTAGGTCACAAACTAGTATCAAAGATATCGTGGTTCAAAACTGGACTGGATGGGCTTTCTTCACAAGAAAGTGATGGTAAAAGAAAAAATGAAATGAAGAAAATTAATTATCTATGTGCTAAAATTTAAATTTCTTTGCTAATTACGGATTGAGGAAAAGAAAGAGAAACAAACATTATTAAAAATTGTTTGAGAATAGGACTATGATCATGTTGTGTGTTTGATGGTTGTCAATTGTAAATTTGTTGATTTTTTTTGTCATGTTTATGTTGCTAGTTTGATTATCACGTTGAAGAGACTCAATGATTAATGCATTTTTTTGCAAAATTAATTGACACACTAACATGACTATTTTCTCACAACAGAACCTCCATGTTAAAATCTTAATCCTGATTTTTTATTATTATTTTGAAATTTCTAAGGATGTGTGTGATTTACAACACATCACAAATAACATTAAATAAGATAAGTCACAATGATGAGGAATAGAATGGTTGAATATAGTTTTGATCAGTCACAACATGGAAATGATGGGATCAAATCTAATGGAGAAAAGAGATTGGTTGACCAACGGTGAGGGAATCATTCACCAGAATAGATGGACGCCTTGAGAAGCCCAAGGGATGAGGTGAGAAGCTTTAAGGCTGATAATGCAAGGCTGGTAATAGCCCAAGAAAGGAAAGTAGAGACCAATGGAATCATCCTTCAAAGTCTCTTTTATTGGCAGAGGAAAACGAAATCTAAGAGTTTTACAAACTCAAATTGGGTCAGTTGACCAGTGATGAGTATCTTACCAAATTTCTAGAACTCTTGAGATATGTACCACATATCAAGGATGAGAAGGTAAATATTCAGAGGTTCATCAATAGGTTTCCTATGGAATTCATGGATAATATCGAATTGTTGGAACCCCAAACCTTAAAGGATTATATTAAGAAATTGGTACAATGTTATGAACAAGAAAAACACATGCCTTAAATTTGGAGTAGCTGGAACACTAAGAGAAATGTTGGAGGTAGTAAGAATTGGCCCAAGAAAAAAATAGGAAGAAAGTAAGTGAAGCACCCAGTTCAAGCACAACAGTCTCATAGAAAACCCAACATTTTTTATAAGAAAAAATTGTAGCAACCAATGTCAACACAACCTAGGTTTGAAGGTTGAGAACCACTCAAATGTTGGACTCGTGGTGGGGATTACATGAGGATATATTTCCAACATCAACGGAATGTTGGACCAAATATTTACAATTCTCAAGAGGCAAGTAAAATGGGTGAAGTGGCTCGGAGTATACCAAGGATATAAGCAGCATTGGAAAATCACCAAGAAAGTCACGAGGAATCCATCATTGAGATCAAACGTAAGCGACAAAAGAAAATCAATTTTTTATTTATTTATCCAGGTTCTAATTATAGCTATATCCACCCATATCTTGTTGATAATTGTGGATTAGGAAATGAATTAAATCAAAAGCATTGGTTGGTTCAATTGGAAACTAGCACAAGGATAAGAATCAACCATTTTTAAAGCCATGTGCAATGGATCATAGTGGCATGTCTACAACATACCACTTTAATGTGTTTTCTTTGGGTGGGTATGGAATACTATTGGGGATGGATTGGTTGTACTTACACCAGACCAAGGTAGACTTATAACGGGCATAAATGTAATGCTTGGATGAGTAAGGAACAAAAAGAGTATTGTAAGGAAGGAAGAAGCCCATATCAGTGAGGTTGATGACTTCTATGCAGGCCAAACATAGTAGTAGGAAGGGATGCATGTTGCTCACAATACAAGTTTCCAAGAATGAGGAAGTTAGCAGAAAAGTATAAGACAAGTAGGTTGAATTTCTCTAAAGGTACCCCCTTTTGAAACATTATGTATATGCTTTTCCTGTCATTGTTCCTGGATTACCTCCTTACAAAGAGATCAATCTAGTTACTGAACTAGTACTAGGAGAAGCATGAGCATCCAAGGCTCCATATAGGATGAGAAATCCAGATTTGTTTGAGCTAAAATTACAGTTCAAGGAGATGATTGAAAAATATTATATAAGGCCAAGTGTGTTGCCATAGGGAGCATCAATACTATTTGTAAAGAAGAAAGATGGAACCCTTCAATCATGCATTTACTAGAGATAGTTGAATGAGGTAACCATTAATAAAAAATACCCATTACCAAGGATTGATAATATCTTTAAGTATCTAAGAGGGGAAACAATTTTCTCCAATATTGACTTGTGGTCAGGCTACCATCAAGTGAGAATCATGGAGGAAGACATCCATAAAACCACTTTTAGAACAAGGTATGGACACTATGAATTCATAGTTGTACCTTTTGGGCTTACCAATGCCCCAACCACGTTCATGTGCCTGATGAACATAGTACTATGTGCTTACCTGGAAACTTTTTTGATAAGGTTTTTCAATGACATTATAGTCTACTTGAAAAAAAAGGAAGAACATTAGAAACATTTGGCTGCAATATTACAATTGTTGACAGAGCATAAAATCTATGAAAAATGCAACAAATGTGACTTTTATAGTCACAAATACATTACCTAGGGAGCATAATCTCTAATAAAGCCATAAAAGTCAACCCTAAAAATATCAAAGCCGCAAGGGATTGGAAAACACCAAATAATGCAAAGGAGTTTAGATCATTAATGGGACTAGAAGGATACTACATGAGATTTATTTGAAATTTATCTAAAATTGGTCATCCCATTACAACCATGAAAAAGAAATGGAAAGTATTTTAATGGACTGTACGATGTGCAGAAATATTTGAGCATCTAAATTAATTTCTCACAAGTGCACTAGTGCTAAGAATCACATATCCTAACAAGAATTTGTTACCTTGCACAGATGCATGCAAGCAGGGGCTTAGTGGAGTCTTAATGCAAGAAGTGAAAGTAGTGTGCTACGAGTCCATAAAGTTGAATACACATGAGGAGAATTATGTGACACATGATTTAGAATTGGTCATTATCGTTCATGCCATAAAAATGTGTAGGCAATACCTTCTCGGTAGGAGGTTCACGCTCATGTCATACAATAGTGGAATCAAATACTTGTTTGGAAACCCAAAGTTAAATTCTAGGAAAGCAAGATGGTTTTCCATGCTCAACGATTTTGACTCTAAAATTAAGTACATAAAAGGTAAGGAAAACAAGTTTGTTGATGCCTTGAGCAGAAGGCTCCAATAAATCACTTGGTAGTTGTAAGAATTTATGAAACATGCCTGGAAGAAAGAATAAAAAAAATTGAGAAGCAGGATGAAAAATACCAGCAAATGAAAGAAAAATTGTATAAAATCCGCGATGGTGACGTATATCATCTCACTAAAGACAGCTTAATCAGATTCAAGGGTAGAATTTATGTGCTTGACAATGATCAAATACAATGGTTGATACTGAAATAATTCCATGTAAGTCTTACTTAGGCCACGTAAGGTATCAAAATACCCTCACAACCATTAAAAAGAATTATCACTCGAAAAATATAAAGAAAGAAGTGGCAGGTTTTATAGAAAAATGAAAATATTTCAAACAGGGAAATACTGAATGCAAACACCCAGTATGATTGTTGCAACCCATCCCTATTCTGGAATGGAAGTGTGAAGTAGTTTCTATGGATTTCATCACTAGATTTCCCAAAATATATAAGAAGCATGATGAAATCATGGTGGTGGTTGATAAACTTAGCAAAGTGACTCATTTTTTGGCAACTAAATCCACCAACTATGCTAGTGACATAGCCCAAATATTCGCAAAGGAGATAGTTAAGCTACATGATATTCTCAAGAAGATTGTGTCAAGCATTGATGCTAAATTAACTTCTAGGTTTTGGAAGGAATTGTTCACTCGATTGGGAAAAAACCGAACATTTAGCATAGCCTATCATCTAAAAACATATGGACAAACAAAGAGGATCAACCAGATCCTTGAGGACATGTTAAGGATGTATGTGATGCACCATCCCAAGAAATGGGAAGAATATCTTCCACATATTGAATTTGCATATAATAATGGATACCAAGAATCCATAAATATGAGCCCCTTTGAGGCATTGTATTGAAAAAAATTTAATACTCCTATTACCTGGAGTGATCCCATTAAAAAATTTCATGTAGGACCAAATATGCTTAAGGACATGGAACAAAAAGTTCATATCATAAGGAAAAAAACTTGAAAGTGGAACAGGATAGACAAAATATCTATGCAAATAAACATAGGGTTCACAAATTGTTCCAAGTTGAGTGACATGTCTACTTGAGAATCAGACATACAAAAATCTCCCTAAGGATGGGGACATGTGCCAAGTTGGAACCATAGTATTGTGGGCCATTTTAAATTATTGAGAGGATTGGAACGACAACATATATATCGGCCTTACCTCCATCATTTAGATTTCATGATTTTTTACATGTTTCTTTACATAAAAGGTATTTACATGATTCTAATCGTGTGATTTATTGATTTGTGCTATAGGTGGAACTAGAGAGAGAGTTCCAACAAGAGCTAATGCGCATTCTAGACCATAGGAGTCTCAAGCTCCAGAATTGAGCCATAGAGAAAGTCAAGGTGCAGTGGAAGCACTTTGGGTTAGAAGAGGCGACATGGGAGATGGTTTATGCCATGAAATATGATTATCCTTTCTTGTTTGATAATTAAAAAAAGTGTGCATAATTTTATATACCATAGAGTTTAGTGTATAAAGGTCCATGAAAAAATATGTGTCCTATTATAAATTTGGCATTGTATATGTGTACAAGAACATCGAGGGAGATGTCCCGTCAAGTGGGAGGGGACAGTGACAAACCCACCCAAGGTATTCGTCTATGCCATGTAATATATGTAATGTAAATTTCATGCAAAGTTGGAGTTCAAGAAAGAGGGGACTAAGTCAAAGGACACAAATTCCAGTGTTGGTTATGGATAATTGCTGCTTGGGATGTTGTGGTTTCTTATGCCAAGGAGAAAACTGGATTGGCAAGGAAACCATTGATAGTTGGCTACCTCAAGGAGTTAATGAACTGGATCTTGATATTAAATGGGCTAAGGGAAAGTACTCAGACCCATTCTTTCTTGAGAAAATGTTGCAAGAATGGAGGGAAGGAATTTTTGAAGGAGACACAAAAACACAAATAGGAAGGACGCAACATTAAATAAGGTGGAAAGAAATTTTGACTACTGACAATGAAAGAAAAATGAAATTAAAGGTAGAGAACACACAGGAAGAGGATATGAGTAGGGGAAGCCTTTGAACAATAGGTCAAAGGCATTCGAACAATGGAATAAGGAATAGAGGCCCATTCAAGCTCCTAGAAGAGGAGAACATATACCCTTTACTAGAAGGAGATTGAGAATATGATTGGGAACTAGGACATCAACACAATCTTGAAATAGACATATTTTAGACAAGATAATATAAGGGAAGAGAAGGGGATCAGTTCTCTTTCCTTGGAGGAAATAGAATGGTTGAGTTTTAGTCTCTAGAGCCCTGTAACAACTTGGGTTCCTTGGAGGATATGAGTTGAGATATGATCCCTGGAACCATGTGAAAAATAGGTTCCCTAAAGGCTATGGGTTGAGACAAGAGGTATTTGGAGCCTTGTAACAACTTGGGTCCCTAGAGGCTATGGGTGGGATGAAATATCTCGAACCCTGTAACAACTTGGGTCCCTTAGAGGTTGTGGGTTGATATATTCACTCTGTATCCCTCTAATATCTTGGGAAAAGATTATCCCGAAGCTGAAACAAATACAAGATTGGTCACATACTTTGGTTACTGCCCGGATTAGTACAGTGGATTCTGGACTCCATAGGAGGGGTTGAATCACTATATCTGTAGTTTGGGGTGAGGTTGGGTACCTCTCGACTAACTGTGAAGGAAATAAAGAACTAAAAAATTGTTGGGATTGATGCATGAGGTCCTTTGGAGTCCCTTTCTTATCTTGAAAATTGTGTGTGGTCCCAAAAAAATCATTCTCCCTCATGATCTCGAATTTGGCTCAAGGGTGGAAGCTAAAATTAACAATGATTGGAACTATCTATGGTTGGGTGGAGAGTCATAGTCCGAGACTCAGTTTCCCTGTAGAATTAAAGGTAAGTATTTGTGAATATTTCTTGGATTTAAATGGATTATGTTGTATTTTTGTTTATAATGGTTTTGGAGGACTACATTTGGGTTGTTGTGCTTATACTTGTGGTGCAATTTCGATGAGATATTATCGTGATATGGATGTTGAATATATGTGTGTGTATATATTCATTATTATGATTGAACATGAAAGAAAATGTTTTCAATAGCTTAAGTGATGGAAACACGTATGAACATGTGTTCAATAGCTTAAATGTTAGGTAATAGTTGTAGGAACACGTATGCCTCCATGCCAGGAATTCCATACCCACGATCAGGGAAGGTCCATTGGCTAGAAGTCACTTAACATAGTTAACACCCAAGCTCGGGAGGAGTAATGTTGTGGAGTGTTGTGATAGGAAATTTTGTCTTATATGGTCAATAGGCCTACAAAATGGATCAATCAACATCCATGAACACCTTGATATCTTCCCTACACAAATCACTAAACATGACTCTCCCAAATTCCTAAAATTTTGACCTTGATTACTTCATTCTAGTAATTTTAAGGTCCAACACACCCTGACCCTTTAGAGACTTGTGTTTAGAAAAAAAAAATTGAGTTCTGCACCTACTCTGATCGAAGCAGGTTGTCCCTTATTGGGGGTTTTATCATTGTATAAATTCTAGAAAAACAGAAATAATATTGAAGCTTCCTCTTCTAAAAGCTTCTAGGAGTTGTTACAATTATTTACCTTGGGTAAGAAATTTGAATCCTATCTCATCCTACCTTGTAGATATCACCTCTTATCCCTTGAGCCCATCCTCCCATCAAGAGTGGATCTCAATCCTAAATTGGTAAATGGATAAGAATTCATAAAATACCATCCTCTCCTCTATATTTACTTCCATCCAAAATCTAGGGGTTGGATTTTGGAGACTAATCATACCCTTATGCTATTTCTCTAATCATAAGAGAATTATCATTCCATGCATTAGGGCGACTTTGAGGTGAACATTGTGGAAAGGAAGGATAATTCAACTTGGGGATATCTCTACAAGATCAACTTCCACTTTTGGTTGTAAAATATCTCCTTTCATATTAATAAAAAGTGTATAACGCTTTCCTATACATGTTATGTTATGTTTACATTAATATATTTCAATGTTATGTTGATCCATTGAATAGAGTGATTGGATAATGCTACATAGATGTTGTATATATTTGGCTTCTGTTGATTGTTTCTACAAGTTCTAATTATAGCGATGAGAGCTATGGTTGGAGATTACAAATGAGAGAGAAAAACTTCTGACATATCACCGAAAATTTTTCCATTCTCCAATTTATCTAAGAATAAATTTATAATATTTTATTCCTGTTGTTCTATACCAGGCCACTATTTCTAGGGAAGATACTTATCTTTGCAGTCATATATTTCATATAAAAAATTGGAAACTTTGTTGGGTTCAATTCACTCCCTTAGTGGTTTCCTTGAATTTATCCCTTGTTACACCTCTTGAGCATATCTCTAGTGCCTCAATCACTTTGAAATGACCCTAGGAAGACCATTCATTGGGTTGAAATTGTTATTTTGTGTCATAAAATCCCTTTTCCTTGATCACCACATCCCCTGGTCTGCAGACAGAGCATTGCAGAGCACCCTGGCCTTCTCTATACCTACGTCGCAGAGCACTGGTAGACTATTTGCACCTGTCCTGATCCCTGTTTCATGCAAAAAAATTCATGCCCATGTTTTTCTCTCTGATTAGCTTGGTTTTAGTTGGTCTTCCTTTGTCCCTAGGTGTCTTTAGCTCTCTCAGAAGCTTTCACCTTGTTTTCTTCTGTTTTTGGTTCCTTTTATAATAATTTGTTTATATTTTTCTTTCCTCTTGTCATTAGGTCATTGGAAAAATGATTGCTTAATCATTCGATTTCTTGAAGGAATTGTTATTTCAGTCATCATTTTGATTTTTTTTTTAGCAATGATTAGGTGAATATCTTAGTCTTCATCTAAAAATTAAGTGGAATCGAAAAGAAAAATATTATGCATCATGCATTGCATCTTGGGTTTTGTGTGTGAAATTGGAATTCCTTAGCATGAAATTGCATGTTTTTGCTTTCATTTTCGCAAAATCTTAAATTTTGTATGACTGTTAATCACCTCTAAGTGACATCACCTTTTTTATAATATTTTTTTTCGTTGTTTCTTTGTTTTTGTCAATTCAGGTTTATATGCATAGTTTGATTGTTGAATTTGATTTTATTTTTTTAATCAATGATTAGGTGAATATCTTAGTCTCCATATAAAAATTGAGTGGAATCGAAAATAAAAATATTATGCATCATGCATTGCATCTTGGGTTTTTTGTGTGAACTTGGAATTCCTTAACGTGAAATTGCATGTTTTTTCTTTCATTTTTAAAAAATTTAAATTGTGTATGAGTGTTAATCACCTCTAAGTGACATCACCTTTTTGATAATATTTTGTTTTGTTCTTTCTTTCTTCTTGTCAATTCAGGTTTATATGCATAGGTTGATTGTTGAATTTCAAAACTAACTTTTATATTATAGTTAAATTTTGTGTGGTTTCTTTTTGTCAGTGATAAATCTCCATTCATATGTTTCTTTGCATCTGAAACATTAAAAGAAAATAAAATAAGAACAATTATTTACATTTGATATAGGGCTTTGATTCTGGTTGGAATAGTGAAGTTCAGGTGATTGATTTTGGCATCATTTTTTTGTTGCATTATTGATTGATTTCTTCTTCCCCTACTTAGTTAGGCCCTTCATTTTTAAAAGGTAAAATGAAAGAGTTATTTTTTTATATCAGTTTCTTTATAGGTGCGTTCAGGTGACATCAATTTTTGAGTCTTGAAATCGAAACTTAATTCAAGATAAATTGTAATATTCACCTCAATTAATCTAAGGAGCATTGGTAACATTAATGCAAACATCTAGAGGTCTAGGTTTGAGACATTTTATGACGTCTATAAGCATAGGAGTTGTCATTTTTTCCCAGCATTGCATTCTGAGGGTGATATCCCATTCCACATATTTAAGTGTATCAGATCGTTCTCTATGTACCTTTGGGTATTTCAGATGGTGCTCCATGCATGAAAAGTATATGGGAATGCTCTCATCGTACAACTACGTATTAGACAAAACTACCATGGAGTTCACTTCCACATATCATCGAGTATATCTTGGAAGTCCACACTAGGTTTCTATCCTAACCTTAAGTAACAAAGTCAACCTCCTTTTACATTGTGATACACCGAACACATCATTAGGGGAGATTTATGTCTCGTACGTAATTTTTTTTATTTCTTGTTGTTAATTTATAAAATAAATTAATAGACCATGGAACAACATCCTCACCATGGAAAAACTCCTTAATGGATCTTATGTAAATACTAATGAAAACAATTCCCAATCCCACCAGCAAGGAAACCCCTCTAATGGGAATATTGGTCCTTTTCTTCCTTTTGGAAATAATGGTACTCCTTGTGGAAACATTGTCCCTTCCCAAATTTACCATTAGTTTTCCAATTCAGATATTTTTGACACCTATGGTTCTAAATGCCCAAATTGTTGCTCAACCAAGTAGTCCTCCACCTGAACAAGTTGAACATAATGTTAACCCTTTGCCTTCTTCACCTGATTGGTATTCTTCGTCTTCTTCCTTTTATTTTGGTGAAAGTCTCGAATTTAGTAACCAGGTCGATAAGAAGAAGAAGAAAAGAAATATTAAGAAGAAGAAAAATAAGTAGGGGGGAAACCAACCAACCATTGCTACCCATGTAACTAGTATGGAGATACCTTCCAATCATCCCTGTAAAGATAAGTTCCCTTGAAAGTTATGTAAAGGTGACCACCTTATTAGATATTTTCCTATCACTATGGAGGTATTAGAAGTGTGGTATACAAGCTCACATCAGTCTTGGTCATCAACCTTTGGATATAATGATGGTGACAAATCATCAACTAGTGATAGTAAGGTCGATGGGAAGAAGGGGAAAGTCAAGTTTCCATGTAGGTTATGTTAAGGGAACCATCCTATTCACATTTTTCCTTATATCGATTAAGACTCAAAATAATTAGAAAACCTTACATCTTCTCATCCACGTCTTTCAACTGGTTACCGAAATATTTCTCCCAATCCTCCAATAGTTGATGAAGTTATTGATTAGAATATGAATCCAATAAATCACACTCTCTCTAAACACGAATCCCATGAGTCCATTCTCAATGAAAAATTGGCTGAGAAAACTATGGACTTGATTCCACCTTTATTTGATTGTACCTTTCCTGTAGAGAGTGAGTCTCATACCACTCAAGTTCTTGTCATTTCTTTAGGTTCCAATGAACTAGGGGGAAATCCTCCAATTCCAACAACACAAGGGGAAAATCCTCCCTTTCCCATGGCATAGTGGGGAAATCCTCCCATTCCCATAGTATAGGGGAGAAGTTCTCTTGTCCAACATCATAAGGGGGCAGTTCTCGGATGACACCCCCTGCAAGTAGTACGATTACTTCCTTTGATTGGAGTCGACTGGTAGGATATCATCTTCCTCCTTCTGTGCCCTTCTAGATCATAGTTTACGCTTATAATATTATTTTACCTGGCATAGTCATAGATGAAGGAACATATGTTAGTATCCTGTCCTCAACACCATGGAAAGATTTATTTTCTCCACATATTTTTCTTGTTACCCATAATCTGTTGTATGTTAACAATGGAACCAGTCAGCCATTAAGGATCCTTCCTTAGTTTCCTATTAATTTGGGAGAAAATATTGATAATATAAATGTGATGGTAGTCCAAGGCCCTTTGGATTTTAATTTAAGCTTTGGGCGTGACTATTTTTATGTCATGGGAGCTCTTGTCTCTTCACTATTTCATGTGATGTGTTTCCCGCATGAAGGAAGAATCGTGACCATTGACTAACATTCTTTGGGTGGTGATAATTTGAATCCCAATAAACTAACATCCCTAAATGTTCATTATATGCAAGTGGTACCTCCCCCGCCATAGAATAATTATGTGGCAACCTATTCCATTATCGCATCTACTGATGATCTAGTAGGTGATGTAGTGCATCATTTACTAGGGACATTGGAGTTTGATATTTCCATTGGATCCTTTGATGCCTTCCAGAGCATTTTTATCCCATATGATGAAAAACTCTTGGAATCCATGGCATTATAAATGTCATGATCAAGGAACCATATCATAGTTCCTTTTCTTGTGTCAAGCTCATTAAAAAACGAAACAAGTTCCTGGAGAAAAGTTCATTTTCTAGTGTCAAGCTCGTTAAAAAATGAAACAAGGTCCCATGAGCAGAGTTCCTCTCCCTATGTAAAGCTCATTAAAAACTGAAATAGACCCCCTTCAAATTCAATCCTTTGAGTAGATCTTGTAAATTCCTAATCGAGTGTTTCACTTGATCTCGCAAATAAACCTTAACTCCATCCACTTGTTAGTAATCATTAGTGTACTTAGGTACAGAAGATGAATCTTGTGGGGAATTTACCTCAAATTTATTCATTATGATGGGGGCATGCAAAATTATTTTAAGCATATTTTTTCCTTGTTTCAAGCTTGTTTAAAGATGATTCCAATTTCAAGAATAATTTCCGATGTTTCAAGCTTCTGTAAAAATGAATCCATTCTCATTTTATTGCACGTGATTGCCATTTTTATCGGGCTGTTTTTTCCAGATGAGCCTTGGTTATCTCATTCCATCATGACCATCCGCTTGGTTGATCATACACTTTCACTTGGTCTTTACCCTTTCTAAGGAAACATATACGATGATTGGTGTTACTATCCAACCTCTTAACCTCTATGTGTTTTCACTAGTTCCATCATGGCTGTAAATATTTTCTATCCTTTCATACCACTCATTATTAGAAGTGGAGTCCTCTTTCAACTCTTTTTAGACTTCATAAACATTAAAATATTATTGAGAGAACATGTATTTTTAAAATCATTAAAGTAAATGAAAATATGTTTACTCAGTATAAGTTTAACCCTTTTCTAGATTGTGATAGCATATTTACGAAAAAGGAATTCCTTAGTCGAACATGTCTAAGAGGTTATCCTGAGTATTTTTTTCTTACTTTTTGGAGTCAAGAGACTATTTATAAAAAGGAACCTTCAGATTTTTATTTTTCTCCTCTGTTTCAAAATATATAAACATTAAAAAGGAGCCAAGTTAGACCTTTGTTGGACTCATAAGAATATAAAACATCGATGAACTCATCGAGCATGATGGGACCGAACCACTCATTCATAGGGTTCATTAGAGATACTTAGAGGGATTCATATAAAGGATGAACTTACAAATAAAGAAGATTTTATCCTCCTCAGCTTGTTAAAAAATAAAGAGGCATTAACCAAAATTTTTTGGGGAAATTGGGAAAATGGGATATTATACCTATTAGTGGTAACAAGTCGCTCTTGAACATGACATTCATCCACTTCATCTATGTGGTTGTTGGTTTGGGGAAAATTCTTTCCTTTTGGTTCATTAGAACATTTCAAAGCCTCCCTTTTTGGCTTTTCGTCAATGCAGCCACCTCCATTAAGTGTCGCCGATGTGTTCAAGAAATGTCATTCAATTAATATCTACTAGGATACTCTTAAGCCTTCATTCCATCACTATTATTTTTAACCATTTCCACATCAATATCATCTCGTCTCAAATCATGATACTCGTTTTTTATTTATGGGGGATACATCATGGCCCTCCTCTAATGGGTCGCTTGTTGTCGACATCAATTCATTATCCAGGAAGTTAACTTAGAAAATATTCCTTCAGTACCTTAGGACGTGTATACATCAATAACAATTTTCCTTTCTCTTGATGACATGTTTATATCACTGGCCTTCGACTGACAGATTATGTAAGGTTTTTAACTTTAACTCATTCATTCACACCATATGGATTGTATTGTTGTACCTTTAGAGTCATTAACATAATCGATGGTTTCTCTCACCTCTACTGCTGAATTACATCATTGGCAGATAATCATATGGTGTCTCCCATGTTCAACCTCAACTCACTATTTCAGATGGTTAGACTCATATATTATATTATCGAGTGAATGAGATAGAAGACCCCAAATCTATTTTCATCCATCTGGGCTACAACTTCAATATTAATGGAAGATTACAAAGCATGATAGCTATGTTTGTGGTTTTTAAGCTTTTGTGGTTCTTATTTATTGAAGAAATTTCCGGATTATAACAATGTTTTTTAAAATTGTGGATAATCCAAAAATTTCTTCAACAAATGATGGCTATGATCATCCAATCATCCAATCATGGATCCACATTTTTTCATCAGTGAACAAAACTTCTTGATTATTTTACATGTAATGTTAGCTTATTTATTGAGCATGGGTATGCCTCCCTCAGCAAATATATCATGATGAAAATGTATTGGAACAAATGGTGATCCGGCTAGTTATTCTTGATATGAAATTGTCATAAGGTAAAGCAATTCAGTCCTTAATTTTCATTTATAACTTTGTGATTTAAGGGGGAATTTTTTATATTCCATTTTTTCACACCTGGTCAATGGGCCTACAAATTGGATCAATCAACGTCCATGAACACCTTGTAATAATCCCTACACAAATACCCAAGCATGACTCTCCCAAATCCATGAATTTATAACCTTGATTGCTTATTTCTAGTACTTTTTAGGCCCATGGCTCTTTACGGACCTGCGTTTAGCAACATGTTTCTCTGTTTTGCACCTGCTCTAGTTAGAGTCAGTTGTCCCTTGTTGGGGGTGCGATGATTCTAGAAATTTGGGAAAAATAAAAAGAATCTTGAAGCTTCCTCTTCCAAAAGCTTCAAGGAGTTGTTAGATCCATTTACCTTGGATGAGAACTTTGAATCCTATCTCATCCTACCTTGTAGATTTCACCTCTTATCCCTTCAGCTCATCCTCCCATTAAGAGTGGATCTCAAGCCTAGATTGGGAAATGGATAAGAATTCCCAAACTACCATCCTCTCCAATTATTTACTACCATCCAAAATCTATGGCTTGGATTTTGGAGACTAATCATACCCTTATTCTTCTACTTTGATCATAAGAGAGTTATCATTATGCATTAGCATTAATTTGAGGTGAAAATTGTGGCAAGGAAGGACAAGTCAACCTAGGGAGATCTCCACTTTTTATTGTAAACTCTCTCCTTTCATATTAGTACAAAGAGTATGCCATTTTCCTATATATGTTATTTTATGTTTACATTCATAGAATTCAATGTTATTTTGATCCATTGAATAGAGTGGTTGGATAATGAGACATAGATGTTGTAGAGATTTGGCTTGTGTTGATTTCTTGTGCGGGTTATAATTATAGAAATTGGAGCTTACAAACCAAGAGGAGAGAATAGCTTGCAACAGATCATAAGTAAGCATCTTTCCATTCTAGAATTTCTCTAAGGAGAAATTTACAGTATTTTATTTCTATTGTTCTAGAGTAGGTCACTAGGTCTGATCCAGACTTATGCAGGAATGAAATAAAATATAAAAGTACACTGACACAAAGATGAAACATAAATAAGAATTCGTTTCATTAATATCACATAACTGAAATATGTTTACAGAAAAAATGGAAATAAACTAGCTACGACACTGGTAGCTTATCTATGAGAACAAATGTGGCAGCTACATGCCTATGAATTGTCTTACAATGAAGCTAGAAGGCATATTTTTTATTGAGAAACAATGGAAAACCCTAAACATACAAAAAACTAACTCTAGGAGATGAAACACCAAACTATGGGCACTGTTGGGGTAAATTGGTACATCAATTTCCTGGGGTCATATCTTTGGCATAGGATCTTTGTTTCACGCACATGATGCCTCATTAGAAAGATATATGCGAGGAATACACCGATTAATAGTGAATTTTGAGTCAAATAATAACCTTCGTTTAAGGTTATTTTCCAAAAAAATGTCGTTTAGGGCCTCATAACGCCTCCAGAAGTTCAGGACCCGAAAATCAGCCAAAAATAGTAAATTGTGCTTTAATTAAGGAAACTAAAAAATTAAAGAAACAATGGTGGGGGTCAAAATCGAATAGGTGAGTGGCCACCAAATATCCATGTGGATCAAGGTCTGTGGAAGATACTTCTATCTGCATTCATAGATTTTGTATAAAAACTGTGCTAGATTTCTCTTAGCGGAGCATTGCGGCATTGGTGACAAAGATCCAGAGGTTTAACTGACCTCTGAAACAAAGCCATAAATAGGTATATTATCTGAATAAGGCTAGTGCAACAATAGCATCTATCTATACAGTGATTGTGAATATTCTCTTCTGATTCATTACAGAAAGTAGGACCGAGGTGCTCTAGCCGAGCCATGGCTGAGATCAAAATGAGACTAGTCACGACGTGAAGGGACTTATTCTTTACTTAAGATGGAGGATCAGGAAACCTTATCCCTTCACTGATCTAAACCCTAGATGTGGATACACCTCATTGACACACCATATTTCTCCCTCGAACGAAATTGGGTGAAGATGTGAGGATGTGGCTGGAAGAAAGCACGAAACGGTCAACTGTTTGATAATGGGAACAACCAAGATGAAGTCAGCCAGATGTGATGGATGAAATGCCAACACATACTTCCTATGATTGGTTGAGTGGAAATCCGACGTTTCTTGGAGGTGGGAGCCCAAAGGTTCATTCTCAATTTTTTTTTAAAAGCACAATCTAAGGAGCGACAAGATAGAGGCACAAGGAGGATGCGACACATGATGTCCATTCAAAAATGATATTATTGGTGGGTGGTTTATCCCACATCCCATGTAAGCCTATATGCATAGCCTAGAATAATGAGAATAGGATGTAATGAAGAATGAGAGGAGGATGGAATGGAAAATGTTGACAAGGATCAATGGTATGATATTAGAGGTGCATGTGGTAGGACCTATTCCATTATGGTAGTGACATTGGTCAAGGACTGGCCTATATACAATGTTGGCCCGCTAAGGTTCACCCAGAGGATTTTTAGTGTGGAAGAGTTGAAGGAATTGGGTAAGGCCCAATGGGATGACGCAAGTGGTTGTATGGCACATCCCTCATTAATTATATGATGCTATTGGTGGGGATTTTTCCTATCTGTCAAGTTAGCCTGACAGGTTCATCCCAGAAGAATAAAGACGAAATTTATTTGCAAGCACTAGGAAGGTAATATATCAGGATGATGTCGGTTATTCGACATGGTGATACACTTATGGAATTTTTTGCAGTGGTAGAGACGAGCAGAATACAGGTGAATGGGAAGAGAAGTCATATGGACCCACCTTCCATGCAAGCCTGGTGGAAGAGTCCTAGAAGTTGGTAAGTGGTTCTCTTTAGATTGCACCAAGAAAGATCTATCAAGATGAAGTGGGCCAAATGTGTAGGCTATCCATGGAATCCTGATGATGATACTATTTGATGAATTTAGTCCCACAACCACATCAGCTTGACTATGCCTCAAGGTGGAATAAAGTGGTGACGTGTGAGAATTTTTCAGGATGTCATGGACCGATAGTGGCAAAATAAAATGGTGGAAAAGCATTATGAAAAGTATAAAATGGAACAAGGGGACCATTTTCCAGGTAATCCAGGAATAGAGAGGTCGGTGGGGAGCCTAACACATGGTTTGGGAAATTTCTAGGGATGTAAAACCAGGATAGGGAGGATGATTGTGTTGGAAGACAATACCAACCAGAGTGCAGGTGGGTGGACCCCATGGGACAAGTATCCTCGAAGATTGACCCCAGAAGATTATATAGGAGGAATGAAGGATTGTGCCGGGGGGAGGTATGAAGGATTGACCTCAACACATTTTTTTGAGACCCATATTTTACTTCGAAATTAGTTGAATTTTTTCCTAAGTAGATTAAAGTTATTTAAACCTAATCTCTTTCATTAAAAAAAAAAATGACCTCATTTTTAAACCCTATATGAGCCTCTTGTTAACCCAAAACCACCTTATTGAGTCCTATCTATTTAGTGATTACATTTATATTATTATATTTTTATGTAGGAAAGAACCCCTCATGGTCCCATTTTATTATAATTTCATCCTTTGTATCCTATCTATCTATCTATCTATATATATATATATATATATATATATATATATATATATATATATATATATATATATATATATATATATTCTAAGGATACCTAGTCTTAGGATCATCAAATATTTTCTTTTTCATTTTATTATTTGTAGGTTGAGATGAGTCGAGACAGTGAAAATATGATGAGTGATAACTAATCAGGAGGCACACACGTTTTCATGTGTTGTGGCCTTTGAGGTCAGGCGCATGCCCTCTATATGCATACATAAATAAGTTTGAATTTTTCATTGTATGGGATTTTAAACCCTAGGCCCCTTAGGAGATAACCTTGAACCTTATATTCCCATTGCCAAGTGCATGATTGAAGGGAAGAGAAAGGAAATGTTAGGGTTGTTGATCTCATTGAGATATTTACATCGTTGGATGGCCCTGGAGGTATGGTATTTCAAAGGTTTTAAGTAGAGCATAGGAAGTAAAGTTGAATATTTCATTCCTCAATGACATGGCCTAAAGGATCATATCGAGGGAGATAAGCCTTTGACACCTGTCAAAGAGCCATTGGGAAAACACTGTGATAGGGTGGGGGACATCACCTTGGGTTGAAATCAACTCGAATGTTTTCTATGGAGGCTTGTGCTTAAATATTCAGGGAATCTCTATCTCAAGATAGAGAAAAATAACAAAACTGAGCGAGATGATGGAGGGAATTTCAGTCCCACTCCTTGAACACTGGCATTTTTTTGTGATTTCAAATTAAATCCCTAGGGTTAAACTCTTGGGGATATGTGGAAAAAAAGGAGGAAGTCCCACACCATAAAATGTGAAGATAGTAGAAGGAATAAGACAATGGTTCCATCCATGTAACCCTGATGACATCATAGCAAGGTAACCTAGATATTCTTGGATGAGCATAAAGGAATACCTCCTAGAATAAACTCTTGGGGTGATGTGGCTTTAGAATAGGAGGGATTGATGTTGTGCTAATATAATATTATGGGAGAAAGATACGGTCAAACTGTCCCTGTAACCCTAATAGTGTTAGGAGGGGATTACCTTGGATCTTTTTGGCTTAACACAATGGGAAACCTCTCGGGATCTTCTTCCAAGGTGAGGTGGCATTGGGTGGAGATTTTACCCCATGCCATGTGAAGATGATAGGTGGAAGACTATTATGGGACCATCAATGTAACCCCATCGGTGTCAAGAGGTAATGCCTTAGTTTATTTTTATCGAGTGTGGAGAGAAATCTCCAGGGGGAGGTGGTAGCAGAGGGGCCCTCATGCTGTGCGTTGGGGGGACATATATATTATATTGTTACAGTGAATAGGTCACTAGGTAGCCTATGGATTGTGACATAAATAACCATTTTCAGGCCACATATGTACCACATGGCGAGCCACAGTGACATGGTAGAAATTAATAGGTGAAATATTTGGAGACTCCTATCTTTTGATCCAAAGATTGGATCGAGAAGAAATTTTTACCATTGGAAAGGTCTCGATGAGATGAATACAGTGGTATTATCTATTTTAAGTTTTGAAGAGTTCTAAGAAGGTTGGAATTTTTACACCCCATGTCCATAACTGGAACTCTAAAATTCAGGTAATTTCCTGCTCTTACCCTTAGTAGGGACTACGACTAGTAGTTTTTTTTTTTTATAATTAAGGAAACTAATATATATTTCTATACATGCCCTTAACTAATTGAAGGATCTCATAGAAGCAAAGTATAATCAACAAATTGAGAAAATGAGAAAATATTTACCTTGCATCCTTTAATTACGACCCATAAAGAGTTTATTTGAGACTTCATCCTAAATATTTGGTAGCAAGAATAAAAAATAAAACATAAATAAGATCATTGTGTACAAAAATAATAATGGTTTTAAGGTATGTAAAAGAGATCCATTAACCATAATTCAAATAAAAATTAGAAAACATCATATTTTTTACCTAAAGGGTGTGATATTCATAATATAAAAAGGTTTTCAATACATATTGAAGAAATTCCATCTTAACCAATCATAATATTTAGACATATATAATTTGATTATCATGCCTAGTGATTTATTGAATTTCAAGGAATGGATGGTTTCATAAGCTACAATTACGCATTCAATATGTTTTCTTCCTTCAACATAACTACCTTTCTATTGTGAGCTTTTTGTGGTAGTAAAGGGAATCAAATAGTTATATAGGTTTAAAATTATATACAGTGTTTACATTCTAATAATTGGAAATGATAGTGAGGAAAGTATCACTAAAAGCTTTAAAAATATTATAAGAAACTCTATAATTTTCCACAACCTCCCAAACATATTTCTATACTACTCGAACAAAATAAGTCTTGAATCTATTAAGGCATGTGAATTTGCTTTATGCCATTTCTTTCGTTGTTTGGGTGACATCCTCATAGTAGACATGGCACACCAAATTTAGATTTTGTTGAAGGGAAATCAAGGGATTGAGAAAATTATATTTTGAGTGGTGGCTTGATTGTCCAATTCTTTTGTGGTTAAGAAAGAATCTCGCTAAAATGATTCTTCATTTATTTTTCATTGCCCTAATGCTTCTCCATCTTTTCCCTCATTGTGGATTTCAAAATTTAGATCCAATTGTGATATATTTTATTAATAACGAAGTTTTGGAAAAACTTGGATTTTTTTTTCACCTTCTTTGCCCCATTTGATTATTGATTTTTATTTTTATAAGGTTTCTTCCTACATAGCCTATAATTTCTTTATAAGGTCTATCTTCATATAAGTTCCTATTATTTTCCTTCTTGAATGATCTTGTATCTCATCTACCTCAGTTTCTCATTAATTCTAGCTTGAAAGATATCTTGTAGTACCACTTTATTCCAAAGCTTGATATCTTGCTTGATTTTATTCAATTTCTAGTGAAATTAGCACATTTGTGTACTAATTAATTGGAGTTATTTGTTGCAACTGGTACATTATTTAAATATTTGGAGGAGTTATTTTATGCCACCAAATGATTACCTTTAGCAAGAGGTGTAGGTGGACAATCCACAAATTTTCAAGACGAATTTGTTTTATTTGGGTATGAAAGAGCTATTCCAAGAATGACTAACTCACTAGTGGTAGAAACACTTAAGAAAGGTAAAATCTCAACTATAAGAGAAAATTGCTTTCATATTAAGGTTTCAAGGACTAGAAAATAATATAACCTTGTTTCTATATGATTTATGGCTACCTTTCCTTTATTTCAAGTGTGACAACCGTTAGTGTCTTCAATATGACCAATATCAGTAATAAATTATTTCCTTTAAAATAAGATTTCATTATGCATATTTCTGTGGCTCGTTTTTTCTCCATGAGAGATGTTATCATGCTGAAATGTCCCTGAAATTATCTAAGATTGATCTATCATGTGTTTAATTGTAGCTAGTATACTATTTAGTATGAGTATTTTGAAGGTGGATCCGTAGTTCCATCATAATTAGAAATATAACTTAAATATTAAGACAATGATTTTATAACTAACTACAAGGGAACTAACTAATTCAATCACATGTGTGATTACTAATTGAGTTGGATCCCACAGTAAGGTTAGACCTCCCATAAATCCCATTGTACTAGTTGTGAATAATTCACTATATCATGGGCTTTTGCTATGTTATTCCCCACATTTTTCAAGCCTATTATATTCCACAAGATGGCATTCTTCCTAAACCCATGGTCGAGATGAAAATACTTGTATGAAATCCCAATGACTTGTCCAAAATATCCTAACAATGCTCCAATTTCTATTTTGATGTTTTGCAATCACTTTTCTTCTCATCCACATTTTGTGATGTGGGTGGTGTTCATCTATGGCATTGTGATACCTTTCTTAAGCTCATCCTTTAATTGATGAACTCCTATTTGGGCTCTTATATTTGAGATATTAATAGTTTTGGATAAATGTTACTCTAGTGTTATATCGATAGTTTTCATTGCATCTTCTTCTTTAGAGTTAAGGTTCACTATTTTTCCTTAATAATTTGGCTGGGATACTGCATCGTTATTTTCTAATACTTGCTATCATGTATATTAGGATAGATGTGTCCTTTCTCTTGTTCGACCATTTCTATCCATTTTTCCTAGATTCTCCTTAATGTTATAGATTTCCTTTTGCATTCGCTAGGACTTGAAAATTGTTGTTCTTGGTAGTTTTGGGTTGGGGAATTGAATCATTGGATTTACTGCCTAGATTTCTCTTGTTAAGAACTTTGGTGAAGCCCACATCATCAATTGTTACCTTCGATTTATACTTGCTAAAATTAGTATTATGTGAACAATTTTGGGAATGTACACAATCACTAAAAGGTGGCACTCTTCATAACATTTATAAAATCCAAATAGACTATACTCAATCTAAAGTTTATTCTCAATCCACATTTTAAAAATGTATGGGTTATCAAAACTTACAATAAGGTAGATAGGTGTGTCCATTTTAGAATAAGACTTTCATAATTTAATTAGATTATCAATAATTCATAGATAGATGATAAGTGTTTAACTTTTACTAAATATTTTTAGTAATAATCAATTTTATATATATATATATATATATATATATATATATATATATATATATAAAATAAATTAATTGATTAAGTGAAGTCAATCTAAAAGATAATAATTTTGCTACACGAAACTCAATTTAAAACATCCC
This sequence comes from Pinus albicaulis, assembly GCA_034641835.2. NCBI lineage: Eukaryota > Viridiplantae > Streptophyta > Pinopsida > Pinales > Pinaceae > Pinus > Pinus albicaulis. The sequence continues at coordinate 891,792,572 of CM076573.1, forward strand.
GTACAAATTTTCATTATGGTTGTTAATGGAACATCAGAGTACTCACGTCTCTGAATTTCTTCGCTCTACGGAGAGATTTCAAAATTATTGGGTGTAACCTCAAAACTTCTGCGGAAATGGATGCAAAGGCGTATCTCTCCGCTCTTCTCGAGCACCGGCGCAACTGTAATTGTTAAATCTGAATTGCCCCTCTTCCTTCGGTGAGTATGAAGAGAATCACTTCGGTGAGTCCTCTCTTTCGATCTCAACCCACCGGACTGGCGCTGCTTTCCCATCGCTAATGATTGGGTCTGCCCTCCCTGCGCAAACAATGGAGTGTACTACTGACTTTATTCTTTGCAAGACCAATTTCTGGTTATTTAGAGTTTGCATTTTTTTGTGGTCTAATGTCAAACGGTGCCATTTGAGGTGGGCTATATACTAGAGTGAAGGATCTAATTAAATCCAAGGTGACGAGGAATTCGTTTAGTACACTTTTTGAATGGTTAGTGGTTTGGTTGGATAGGGACGGGCTTCTTCGATTGATGCTCGGACGAGTAAAATTTTCCAAATAAGTCATGCGTACGTTGGGCAACCACTTTTATCTGTGGGCGACTGTGAAAATTGAGGAATATAAAGTTGTGATGTACTGAATGGAATATAAAGTAGTTGTGTAGTGAATTGCCTTAAAAGACTGAAAGACTGAGGTTGTGTATGCAACTCGCGACCTAATCGAAGAGATGCTGTGTCGCATGACCATGATTCGATATCTTTATTCTCACACGTACGCAACCTGTTACAAATATTTTTGTAACGTAATCATGACTTATTTGGAAAATTATAACCTGTTACATATATAATTCCTGCACCTAGATCGTTAGATGTATCATGGATCATGCTGCACTCCAGCGATCTTGATCTCAGTTTTTAGTGAATATTGTTTGGTTATGACGAATTAAATATTGTGTAAATGGTATACAAGTAAAGTAAATAATTTTTACATTTTCCAATTCAACGATTTATTAACCATTTATCAGAACATTCAGTATTACCGAACCAAATGAATATACATAATAACCAGATGAATAGCGTTCTCCTAAAATCTTTAACTGTACCGACTACAATTATCCACACACCATGGTGCGATGAACAATAACATTATCTTGCCTTTAGGATACTTTTACTCATTCCTGATTTTCTCCTAATATTTAAACAAAGTTTTAATTTACGCACAAGTGACATTAAACGTGTGGTCACAAGTAAATGAAATTAGTAGTTGATACCATTTTAGTCTTAAAAGAACCAGAAATAGTACTCGACATATAAGAAGATAATATCGATGGCAAGGTTGAGGAGTGTAATTAGAAAAAATGTATGTTTAAAATGTGAAGAAGATTAGATTAAGGTTGGAGTGTAATAAAAAAGAGGTATATGTTAAAATGTTTGATAAATAGTTTATATATATATATATATATATATTGAAGTTGTTTGTGTTTTTAGGTTTGATTTTTGGCTTGAGAAATCTAGATTTAAGGGTATTTAAGTGGTTAAAGTCACTCTTAAGTTATTTGGATTTTTGCATACCACATCATCAGTTTTAAGGTAACTAGATTTAAAATGTCACCAATATAACAGTGTCTTTGATGTTTGATTAAATATGCCATACTAGTGAGACTTGATCTATATAAATTATTATTATTATTTAAATTTATGGTATTTTTTAATAGTTATATTAATTTAAAAAAAAATTGATATTTTTTATATTATAAGAATGAGACGATTTTTTCTAAATGTGTTTAATAAAATTTAATATTTTATAATTTTAAATCTAGAGTTTTTAAGTTTATATTAAATTGAAAATTTTTAACATAATTACACTTTATTTATAGATTTGTCTGGTAAAGTTTTTAAAAAATAAATAACTAACTTTTATCCCTTATAAATTTAGGTATAATTTTCAATTGCTATTATTGTTATGTTTTAATAAAAGCATAATTTACACAATAATGTATTCTATTGGTTGATTTAAAAAAAATGATATATTTATCATATTTCTAATAGAATTTTATAGTCATATTTATTTACATTTAATTATTTCTATATTTATTTAAAACAAAAATTAACAATAGGTTTTTTTTCAAGAATAAGCATCCACTGTATCTAATTTTTTTTTTTTTATGTGTACATTTTAAGATACTCTTATGTCTTTACTAGAGAAAAATAATATTTTATAAATTTTAACAAAAAAAAAATTTAAAATATAATATAATATTAAAATTAAGAAAATTATATTTGATTAGATAGAGGATTCAATTATAACTCTACTTACATCAAGCTCACCATATTTTTGAAGAGATGAAGGGTTCTTAGTTCCTAGAAGTTGTATAGAAGGGTTCTAGACTTTTAAACCTTTCTTGATCAATGTTTAAACTTTTAACCTTTTCTTGATCAATGTTTAGACTTTTAAACTTTTAAATTAAGTTATTCTTAAACTAAACCACTAATTATGGTAATAGACTCACAAAAGAAAGCTTAAAATATCAATTACCATTATTTCTTGAAAAATAGTTTATGAATAACATTTTCACTTAAGATTCTCGCTAAAAATTATAACCCACCTTTATGGATTCACCTAATTAAATTTGTAAACCTATAATATCTTGTGTTCATTCACTATATATTAAATAATATTTTTTATTCTATTTTTTCTTCTCAAAATTTAAATAAATTTTAATAAACCACCATAATAGTTATTTCCTAATCAAATAACTTCTAATATTGTATATATACTTTTTTTTTTTACAATATTTTTATACCCTTACTATCTCTATTTTAGTCATATTTAATTCCATTTCTATTTAACTTATATGTAATTATTTTCCCATAAAATGGGTCATGTGAATTCCTTTTGAAAGTTCACGGGTTTCCTTCCTTGATGCAACCCACAAGCACTCTAAATTGGCCCATAAAATAAATGGACAAAAAGAATCCTCTTAAATAAAAATCGCACGAAGACATATACTTAGTACATCATTGATCCCATACACGACAACCTAAATCAATTTCTCACGGTAGAAATAAGAGTCTTATGACCGGAGAAAAGGTAATGATGAATTACAGTACATTTGCATGGAGATATTTTTTTTTTTAGGATTTCCTTAGGAATTTCATAACTCTAATTATAGTAATAAAATAAAAAATATCATTACAATGTTTAGTATTTAGTTAGGATTAGCTTCTTTTTGAGTTTCTTATCAAAAGTAAAATTAGGACTTGAAGAAGGAGCTACCATGGATAAGTGGTTCAACCTAAATGAACTCAAACTTGTATAATGAAGGTTATTACATATACATACATATATATACCTTACTGTGCACAGTGATAATAATTCCTTTTATTCCAATGAGTTGTGTTTAAAATCATTACTTCATATTAATTAGGATAATTTTGTTATAAGTTTATATTACTTGTTATGTGGTTGATCAGGTTGAGAATGGTTTCTCTTTAGATTTTTGTGTAGTTTTGAAGCTATTTCTAATTCTTAAGGATTCAAAGTTTGTTTTGTGTTTTGTGTGTAGATTTGAAATACCATCTAGTTCTTAAGGGTTTGAAATGATGGTTTCTCAAAGATATCAATATGATTGATTGAACAATCCTAAGCACTTTCTTTAATTTTAACTAATTGCATTGAGTAGAGTAACTTAACAATCTAGAAAAGGATTGTGCTCATTCTAACTAATCCATTAATGAGCCAATCCTACACATTGAAAGAATTCCTTATAATAATATCTACACCAAATATGTTGACCCAATATTTTAAGTATGTACATATGACATATAACATAGAAAAATTTGTTTATCATATTCTACTTGAACTTTTAGCTATAATTAATAAACATGTTCCCTAGGAATAAAAAATTCATATCATTTTTAGATCTTTCTATTATGAATTGTATAGTCATTTGCATTGATTCTTTAAATAATTTCATTGTTCATTAATAATTTCTATAATACAAAAGGAGAATAGTGATATAATCCTTCTCCTTATTTTTTTTCCAACGAAAAAATCATAATTTTATTAATGAAAAAAAAATTACATGTTGCATCAACTGATAATTAGACCAACAACTAGTCAAGAATAGTGTTCAAAGTACAAACTAGAGAAACATTAAATTACACATGAGGAAAAAATTAAAATTTTCTCCCTTTCTTCTTCTCAACCTTTCACCATGCACCTTGTGATGGGGTGGAGGTGACAAGGGTGCTATGAGTGCTCCATTATCTTTATCTGAGTTTGAGGTATCTGATAAGTGGTGCCTTTATTTCCCCAATGTCGAGAGCCACTGGCTCCTTTTCTGGTTGATCCGAGGATATTAGCTCAAAGGGATATTGCATTTCCTTTCCTTGTGCAGTCGGATCGATTACTGTAATCCTTCTCCTTCATAAGATTCTTCGCTCCAATTAGAAAATAAATGAAAATAAAAGAAGATAAAATTACACATAAGTATATCTAGTAACATTGTTAATTCTCCTGCTAAGATGCCCCCCCACCTCCATGAAAAAAATAAAGAAAAAAATTAGTTATTTGAATCCTTCCAATATATATACCCCTAGTTTAGATTTTAAAAAAACATTCAACACCTTGATAGCTTTTAATGTTTTTACTAATTTTAAATCCTTTATATGAATCCATGTCCTATTATATTGTTTCACTAGTGAATCCATCATATATCACACTCGTGATTTTCTCTAATTATCCTTCCTCTTATGAAAATTATTATTTCTTACATTAAATAAGAATCTTCATTGCTTTGTGTTAAGCTTTTCCAATCTCAAACACTTAAATATCTGAGACCAATTTTCTTTCCATCAAATTTTTATGGTGGATTACATGTGATAGTGATATGGTTTCTTCTATTTGCATTATATTGTAGGTATTTTTTTTTTACATATGTGAATTATCTACAAGTTGGAAGGAAGGAAGTGAAATGGAATTAGAAATTTTGGATGAAACAATGAAATAATAGAAAAAGGTATTACTCATAAAGAATGAAAGTGATTGGCAACTTTGGTATAAATGCTATCTTGTTGAAGCCTCAATTATGCCCAAGTGATTCAACTTAGAGACTTTTTTTTTCTTTTCATTTTCAAGATACTTACTCTGAAATTCATTGTGATAGGTTTTCCATTTATCCTTTTTTTTACTATTGTGAGATATTTTCCATTTATCCTTTTTTCACTAGTAGGTCTTATAATGTTTGATTGAAAAAGTAAAAATAATGTAAATACCTCAAAACCTCAAAGAGTTTTTTGGAGGGAAACATATTGTTCCAAATCTCGCCATCAATCTTCCATTAATTTGAATATGTTATAGCTTTGGAAAGTGTTAGTGTGAGAATATGAGTTCTACAATCAGTGATCAAAATTACTCTTTTTATATTCATTTTAGAGGTCCCGCTCAGAATTTTTTAATCATTCCTTTAGGTCATGCAAAAAATTCATTTACTGATGGTAGTCCTAGTTCTAAAACCTCACTCTACCTCAAAATTTCACATTTGTTGACCCACCTTCATGTCTTTCTGAGCATTAGAACACTTTTGAAAAAATCATTTCACTATGTCTTATGTCAGTCAAAGTCAACCATGGATTCAGGTCGTTCAAGGTCCCATTAGGTTATTAGGCCTCATCGTTCAAGGTCCAAAAATTCACCATTTAATCTCAATAAGGTTAGCAAAAGGTGTGAGAGTTGCACAATAAACATTTCAATATCATCTGCAGAAGATTATCAGCATGTAAATATCATTTTTAAAGTTGTAATTTTGGTTTTAAAGTATGATTTTCATACTCAAATGTAATTTTATCCAAAAATAGAGTTTTAATTTATTTCATATCTTTATGTAATTTTATGCTTTCTATATGTAATAAGTTTTGTCCCTAGATGCCAACTCAAATCACACATGTCAAATTGAAAGTGAAAACTGTCAAACTTTAGCAACATCATCCAGCAAAGAAGAAAAATCAAATGAAAGGGTAATCAACAAAAGTTTTCAAAAAAGTGAAATGAGACATTAGAAAAGTGGGTTTTTTATTTAAATCAAAATTCGCTCAAGTATTAAAGACTCTTAGACATCAATTTGAAATTCATTTTCATCCTATTCCATCGAGAAAATGCTTGAATAGAGCGATTTTTCGATTTTATGAGAAAATTGGAGAAAAATCGAGTAGAGGGCGCACAGGCTAAAGGCACTGTGCGATGTGCACAGCCTTAAGGCGATGCGCATATCCTTAAGGTGTTGCACATATGTCCAACAAGCCAGAAAATCATTCAAATTGCACCAAATCACCTCCAAAACTTTTGCAACAGTGGTTTGAGCCTCTAGAAAGTGAGTAAAGATGTCTTCCATCATCATTTACCTCCTCTAAGTTTATTTGTTTGGTATAGTGTAATTTTATTGAGAATTTGGTGTTTTAACCATTCAAAACCCTATCTTTTCCCCCTAACACTCACAACTCCCAAAGTTCACTCACTCATTCTTTTCATCCTTCCACACTTATAAAAACTCATTCCAAAATCCATGTTATTACAATCCCCTTCCCTACATTTCTAATCACAAAACCCTAAGTCCTAGGTGTTCCTTCTACCAAGGCTCCCCATCCTAAAATTCCCTTTGAATCCCCAAATCCCCATTGTAATTCCCATCACACTATCAATCCTTTTCCCTTCCTCTATTTCACACTTCCCTAGCAAATATATCACTCACTTTCCCTTTCCCATTTCCTTTTCCTAATCCCTAGGTTGATGACAAAAAAACCATGGCAGCAGAAGAAGAACATAACATACAATACAATGAGGAAGAGGAAACAGAAGCTAGGAGGTCACATAAAGGAGGCAGGATGATTAGACTTTAACCTACCAACACAATGGAACTTTTAACTTCTCCAATGATAGTAACATGTTTCAAATATGTTGGTTGTTATGATTTTTGTGAGAAAATTCAGACGGTCCAGCACCATCCCATGTTGACTAGGTTCTTCATATCCAACCTCCACAAAAACCAAATCACTTTAGCTGGAGTCACCTTTATTGTCTCAGCTGCCATCATTTCAACTATCGCCGAGATCCAAAATGTTGGGGAGAAGTGGTTCATAGAGAGTGATTTGGAGGAAAAATAATTTGAGCCCTTCCTGAAACCAAGGTATAAGAATGAGAAAAAGAGGTTCTTTCTGTTTTCCCACCTCTAGGACAGATATGCACCGATGATGAATATAATCATGAAATAATTTTCATGTGAAGGAAAATTTTCAAGGCTCTATTCTTATCATATCCGGATCTTAAAGCATTTCACTAGGGTAAATATGTTGAACATACCCTACTACCTTTTCCGAAGCATAGATAAGATGTCATTCATTGTCCAAAAAAGGGAAAATGAACATCAGATGAAAAGTATTTTCATCATTCCTTAATTAAAATCATAGTCCTCCACCATCTTAATCAACTAAACATTGCATGGAGTACCTTTATAGCCCATGATATATTAAGAGACCTTCCTACTCAACATACACAAAATGTCCCTTCATCATCCTAGCCATCCCCTTCCATCCCTCCATCTCAACCCATAACACACTCATCATCATCAGATCACTTTGCTTCACCTCCTTCATCTCCATCTCATCATGACATGGTATCACCCAGTGGGATTGAGGTCAATGAGCCTAAGTGGGCTAGTTTGGTTGAGGTTGAGCCATTTCCAAAAACCTACCAGAGAGGATTCAGGCATGCATTTTCTCCACTCATAGTGGAAGGCGCCATGCCTTCTACAACATCAAATCAGGTGGAAAAAGGAAAAGAGAAGGTCATTGAGCCAGTCATTCATGATGAGGAGGACACTCATGAAACAAAACAAGAATTTTAGCTTGTTGACCTAGATGAGGATGAAGATGAAAAAATTACTAATATTTCCATCAAAGGTAACGATGTCAATATTAAGAAGCTTCAAAGTAATCTTGACATAGCTAGATATATCATATACTTCCTTGAGAAAGAAAATGAGTAATTGAAGACCAAACAGGTCATTGATGAGGTAAAGTATGTCACTGCTCAAAGGAAGGCAGAAAAGGCCGAAGCCATGCTAGATGAAACACTTGAGAAGTATGGCTTACTTAATGGTGAAGAGAAACAAGCACCAAGGAAGAAACCTAAAACTAGAGGGCTGAAAAGAAATCTAGCTCTAGAGAGGGAAAGGGAAGCTGAGCTTGCCGATCAGCTAACCCTAAATGAGAAGCTTGCTATTCTGATAAGTGAGAACATGGAGCCATGGATTGATAGAGCCAATCAACAGTTGAAGAAGCTGCTAGCAAAGGAAAATAAGGATAATGACCTATTAAGGAGGAAGGTCAAACATCATGCACTGAAGGAGAAAATTGAATTGGCCAAGTTCAAAAGTTCTAATGCAAAATTTTAAGATTTGACCATGGAGGAGAAGAAGAAATTGGAAATTCTTTCTAAGGCTTCCCTCCAAGCTTAGACACATCATCAGCAACTTATCTACCAATTTTGAGGCATGTTGAATTTTTTTTGCAAATTCTGGGTATGAATGTGTTTTTCTGAATAAGGAGAATATTAGAAATTTTTTCATATGATAGGGACACTTTTTGGGCAAAAGGTCACCACCAATTGGTTAAAAAAGATGGAGACATGCACCCTGTACATTTTCTAAGGTTTTTGAGGCAAACTAGTCAGTCTAAAGGGAAAAAACCCACCAAAAAATCACGTTTCTACCCATATTTTTGCCTAGGCGCTCTGCACAGAGTAGTTTTGGGAGATTAAAATTTTGAGGGGTATAATAAACATCATTTTGAGAGGAGGCATATTAAAAAAGGGGACTTTACAAGCTTTCCAACAAGCCATCTTGGGCCTAAGTTGGACACCTGTAGGTCAGTCAAAAATTGCCTTGAACATGGAGGGCGTACATCCTTAAGGCACTGTGCATATGACAAGAAAATGGTGCATATGAAATTTTGTTGATATTTTGTTTTTCAATGTAAATTTTGATTTTATCTCAACGAATCATCTTTCCATCAATGTAATTAATCATGGTAAATGTAATTATGTCAAGGATAATTTACCTTGGGGTAGGTTCATTAGGTAAAGTTATCCTTTAGTCAAGATGAATCAGTTTGAGTGTAAAGAGGAGTGAGTCACTTGGACCATCCTACACTTCAGTTTTGAGTTTAGAAATTAGTGGACCTCTTCCTCACCTCATGGATTTGACCCCGGAGGATGAGTAAATCTTGTTTGATGTCTGTTTAGTCCTTTTATTCACACTAAGTATGGGTTGGAATCAGTTTGTATGTTTGCTTATTGATCAAGGAAACTATTGTACTAATTTTGGCTAGCTAATAAAGAGGAGTTGCAACTATTTTTTGGGATACTTGTGGTATGATGTTTATCATTGTCTTTTCTTCACTTTCATATGTTATAATGTATTGTATTCATGTTCACTTCATCTCTATGGTACGATCTCTTTGAAGTTTGATAATCATAACACATGCTTGATCATGCTTTGTTTTGGGGAATTGATCATAGTTTGTCCATTTTCCTCTGTCTAGGAAGAATACATCTCCCATGCTCTTCCTAGCTTCTCTTCAGGCTCAAAACCATTACATCACAATCATATTTAATTTATAAGCCTTGTGCCTACCTAGCCTCATTGATCCCCTCAACCCTCTGTCATTTTCCCTGACCTAGCTCCCTCGACCTAATTTCTTTATCTGGTGATAACACAACCAAATCAAATCAAAACAACCCCTGCAATCAATATATAGCCTAAAAACCCTAATTTCTCTAACCCTCTTAGCTATGACCTTTAGGAGAGATCCCTCTCCGACTTGGTAGGACTCTATCAAGTCAAAAGCTTGGTATGTGGTTACCTCTGTTAGGATTCGTTCTTCAGCCTTAGGAATCTAGCAGAGTGATAACATTCTGGCACCATTGCCGGTGAGTGATAAGATAGATTTTCCTTGGGTGTATGAAAAAATATATCTAAAATTGGTCCTTTTGATGATAGGATCGATTTTTATAAGGCTAATTTCATAATTGGAGTGCCTCATAGCAGATTTGGCATCTACATGATGTAATAGAGTGAATCAAGACCTAGATAAAGTCGATCTAGTTGTTGATCCAGAGAATTTCTTCGAATACATTGATATCAAACTCCACACATTCAATCAGAACTAGTTACATTGGTAAGATCGATTTTTGTACCTCCTAAGTTAATTTATCTAGAAGATATACCCTATGACATAAGTTTGAATTGTCTTTTTTTAAATCCAAATGCTAAAATTCTTTGTCCGATATAGTATTTGATCCTCTAAGATTATGTGAGGTAAAATATTTGTTTGAATTAGACTTAATTCCATTGAAATATTGGTTTTTCGAAGAAATTAAGCCCAAATCTGACCTTGACATTAAAGAGTGGATCCAATTTTATCATCTTGAGGAAGTTTTTGTTTCATATAAACCTAAAAATCAGTCAATTGTAGTATATTCATATGTACCTTCAACTTCATCATACATACCTTCCACTTCCGTACCAAAAAACTCAGCTCCTTTACCTATTCAATCCATCCCTCCTGTTGTCAATCCAATATTCCATTCAGCAAGAATTATGGAAAGATTTGTCCCACTAGTCTTACCAGTCCAATTGCATGACTTACCTCAAGAATATGGCCAAAAAATTCCCCTCTTCGATGAAATGTCTAAAATCACTGCCCATAAGCATATGGCCAAAATCACAACCTTCATAGATCTTGAGGAGTTATATGCAGATGATGCCAAGATGTGAATAATTGCACAAAGTTTTTGTAATGAAGTTAAACTTTGGTTCTGTGCCCTAGCAGCTAATTATATTAGGATTCCTGCTGAACTAACTGATTCTTTCTTAGCCAGGTGGGATGAGAAGAAAAACCCTTTACAAATCCTTTCTGAGTATGACTCCCTGGAGCGCAATCCTAATGAATCAGTGCTTGAATATAATTTTCGATACCTCAGAATTTATAACTCCATCCCAAATGAAATGAAACCACCTCCTGGTTTGGACCTTTTGTGTTATCCCAATGCTTTTGACCCAGATATGGCCTACCCATTGAGAGAAATAAATCTCACTACTCTAGAAGAAATGATAAAAAATTTAGTGAGTGTTGAGGGCAACCTCTTGATTAAAAAGTCAAAACTCAAAAATGAACACAAAGTGACCATTAAGGAGGAACCTTCCACTTCATATGATACTAAATTTGATGCTTTTCATAGAACCATGGAAAATATGGTCGTTAAAATGTCTATTTTAGATAGACAAACGAAGCCATGAGTCATAAATCTAAACTTTCGAGGCCAACACCAGCAGTCTCAGTTTTGGATAAAGAAAAGAGAGCAAAGAGCCCTCGAAACACAACAAAAATAGCCAATTAGGACACCACTACAACACAACTATGATCAAAGTGATGAAGAGAAAGAACCAGTAGTAGAGGAGAACCTTCTTTTCACAAATGATGGGCAACACATTTTTCTTACCGAGGATGAAGAATATGTGGAAAAAACAAGTTCACCTAGTGGTAAAGACTTCATAGTGGAAAATGATCAGGATTTAGAAGTAGAATCTGATTATTATCAGAGAGGATACCCGAATGCATTGAGTTCCCAGCAAAGGAAATATTCCTTAAGAGGCTATGATGTTCCAATTAATCCACCTCCGAAAAATACAATTCCGCAGAAAGAAGTACCAAAGAAGCAAGTTTTACAAGCTAATCAAAATAAGGGTAAATAGATTGCCATTCCAAATCAAAATAGAAGAAATCAACCTTGTACAAGTGCACCTATCAAAGAAAAAGATATTCAGAGGAAAGAAGTTGCACCGGGAGATTATGTTGAGAAAAGGGATATTGTCATAAAATAAGTAGATAGAACTATACCTTTTAATTTAGAGTTAGAATTTTCAATGTTAAAGGTGTCTATTCCTCTTACTGAATTGGTCAAAATCGATAAATTTAAATCCCATGTAGTCAAAACCTTGAAAGTTAGCCCTTTATCTGACATGGTTAATATAGAGGATGATCAAACCTAGTTAATATTTGGTCCCGCAATCGATGGTCAGCCTGAATATAGTGAGGTCCCACCATTTTACTTGAGTCTCACAGTCCATCAATTCATCCTTCATAATACTATGTTAGACTTTGGAGCTTTCGACAACCTCATGCCCAAAACCATCATGGAGAAGCTTGGCCTTGACATAACCCACCCATATCATGATTTATATTCTTTCGATTATTTTCATGTTCGTTTTTTAGGTCTAATTAAAGATCTAGTTGTCTCCCTAGAGCAGATCCCAACCATAAATGTGCTAATGGACGTGGTAGTTTCTAACATTCCTCCACATTTAGGTATGTTGTTATCAAGATCCTGGGGGGCCAGATTGAGAGGTACAACACTGCAGTTAGACTTTTCCTATGCAACAATTCCTATCTTTGGTGAAATGAGAAAACTATACCGTGATACTAAAATAAAATACATGATAACAAACAAGGAAAGGCCTAATAATCATCATATAAATGATGTATATAAAGACTTAGAGTCCTTGATATTGTACAATGATTCTAGATTAAATGATGTAGATTGTCAATTAGTATAAATAGAGGATGTTCCTGAAGTTTTAGATTGCATTAGAACAGTATTAGAAAAAGAGAAAGAAAATATGCCTACTATATCCAAACAACCATCAAAGAAGGAAAATGAAATTTCATAACAGCATAAAGAATTAGATCATAAAATTGTGTCAAATCAGAGTTAAGAGTTTTAGCACCTTGAGGAAGAAGATGGTCTTTGGAGTATGGAATTTTATGGTTCTGTTGGCAAATACGGGGCTAGCATTGGTTGATGGATCCATAGCCCATTTCAACATAAAAATAAAGTCCCAAATAATGTTAGATTGTGTTCCTACAAATCAACATTCGATTGTATGAACAATGAGGCTGAATATGAGGCACTTATTACCAGTTTGAAAATTTTGAAAAAATTGGGAGCAAGAAGAATTGCAGTCTACAGTGATTCAGAGCTGGTAATTAAAAAAATCAAAGGTGAGTATCAAGATAATCACCCAAGGATGAGGCAATATAGGAATGCAACACTTGACATTTTGATAATTTTTTCAGAATATACACTTAAATTAGTGCCAAGATTGCAAAATTTGATGGTTGATTTATTAGCCACTATGGCAAGTAATTTCAAATCTACAATGTTTTCAAATAAAAAGTTTGAGATTCATATAAAGCACAGACCCGCCATTCCAGATAACTTGAAATTTTGGCAAGTATTATGGGACGACAAACAAGTGAACAATTTCCTTCAAAGTGAAGGTGAGTTTGAGAACTATTATATGGATGAAGTGTATGACAAGGATGACCAGGTCATTGAGGCATATCAGATTGACATACTTCAGCTCAAGGACAATAAAAATCCAAAAGGTCTCATACCTTTGGAAGAATTATTTGATTAAGATGACATGGAAAGAAAACATACTTTGGTCCCCATATAAAAAGGCATAGAAGATGTTAATATTGGAACATCGAAGCAACCAAAATTCATAAAGCTTTCAAAGTACTTTCCTTCAGAGGTAAAGCCTAAATATGTTGATTTTTTTACTACGTTTTCTGACGTGTTTTCTTGGGATTACTCAGATCTAAAGGTGTACGATAAATATATCATTCAACACACTATCCAAATAAAGCCAAAGAAAAATCATTTTAGGCAGAAGCTCATGAGAATAAAATCAAAGTTGTTTCCATCTATTGAGAAGGAGGTAAAAAAGCTCTATAAGGTAGGAATTATTGTTCCAATCAAATTTTCTGATTGTATCTCTAATTTGGCTCTAGTGTGGAAGAAGAGTGGTGAAATTCAACTATGTATAGATTTCATAAATCTAGACAAGGTGTCGCTGAAAGACAATTACCCACTGCACAAAATGGACAACATACTTCAGCGAGTTGAAGGAGCCAACGTGATGTCATTGCTGGATGGTTACTCAAGGTACAATCAGATCCTTGTTCATGAAGATGATCAAGATAAGACGACATTGACTACACCATGCGGTACCTTTAAATATGCCAAGATGCCATTTGGTTTGAATAATGTCAGGGCTACTTTCCAATGTGCCATGGACATAGATTTTGGTAATGAGAAAGATGTATTTCTTGCTGTTTATGTAGATGATCTGACTATTTATTCAAATTCAGATGATGAGCATTTACACCATTTTGAGAGTTGTGTTCTAATGATGTAGAAAATTTGGGATATCCCTAAATCCTAAAAAGTGTCTATTTTCTATGGAAGAAGGAAATATTTTGGGTCGCATCATTTCAAAATATGGGATTCGTATAGATCCTTCTAGAGTTGAAGCGATACAACAATTTGATTTTCCTCGTAATAAGAAGTCCAAGCATTCAATGGTAGGATGAATTTCCTACGTAGGTTCATTCTCAACTTAGCAAAACATCTTAGAGAGTTAACTAACATGATGAAGAAGGAGAATGATGTAAAATGGTTTGAAAATTCTCGTAAGTCATTCATTTTGGTGAAATTTTCTTTGACCACTACTCCAGTTTTGACAAGTCCTAATTATTCACTAGATTTCATTATATTTTATTTCTCTTTTGAGCATACTTTGGTAGCAGTGCTAATGAAAAAAAAAGATGGGACAAAGCCGCCAATAGCATTCTTCAGTCACACAATAAGGGATGTAGCCCTCCAATACAACATAATCGAGAAACAGGCCTTGGCTTTGGTTAAATCACTCAAAGACTTCCATGTTTATATTTTGCACTCACATATTTTGGCATATGTTCCAAATGCAGTGGTTAAAGAAGTACTCATGCAAACAGATTAAGAAGGAAGAAGAGGTAGGTGGATTGCAGTGATATTAGAGTATGACCTTGAGATCAAGCCGAATGCAAGGCTTAGCCAATCTCATGGCTGAGTCTAATTTACATACACTTGACATCAATCTCATATCAGCATTGTCTAATGAGGAAGAAGGTGTAATTCTTATTCAAGTATCAGATATTTTTTCATCATCTCCATGGTATGCTGATATCATTTATGTTTTACAACATTTGAACCCTCCTCCAGGCATGTCAAAGAGTAAGAGTGGTTCCTTGAAACTTAAGGCTTCAGAATATTTCATACCAGATAGTGCACTCTACTAGAAGGATCCTGGAGGACTATTACTCAATTTCTTGGTTGAAGATGAGTCCAAAGAAGTAATGAAGGATTTCCACAAAGGAGACTCTGGAGGTCACTTATACTTGAAGACCACGACCAACAAAGTACTAAGAGTGGGTTACTATTGGCCGACATTGTTTGCAGATTTGTACAAGATGGTCATGAGATGCCATGAATGCCAACTTTTCAAACGTAAACATAAGCTTCTTCCTTTACCATTACATCCCATTTTAGTTGAAGCTCCTTTCCAGTAATGGGGCTTAGGTTTTATTGGTGAAATATTTCCACAACATTAATTTGGGTCATTATACAACATATTATCCATAGGTCAATGGATTGGTAGAGTCCTCCAATAAGTCTTTAATCAGCATAATCAGAAATATGTTGGAGGCAAACAAGAAGAATTGGCACAAGAAGCTAATTAATGCACTGTGGGCAGATCGAGTAAGCACCAAGAAATCCAATGGCATGTCTCCATTTTAGGTAGTTTACGATGTGGATGCTATTTTTCCTTCTTCATTGGTTGTCCTAGTCATGAAATTTTTATACGAGTCAGGAAGTGAAGAAAATGACATATAATTCCACATAAACCAAATGATTAACTTAAAGCAAATAAGAGAAGTGTTTCAGAACACTTCTAAGTTCCATGATAAGATCAAGCAAATCTATGACAGGAAAAAAAAGCAAGATGATTTCATTACCGGTGATGTAATACTCCGTTGGGATGTCAGGAATGAAGAAAAGGGTAAGCACAAGAAGTTTGATAATTTATGCAAAGGAAATTTTAAGATTTCAGCTTCTCGTGGAAAAAATGCATATCTCTTGGAAGAAATGGATGGGAAAAGTTGCTTAGGAGGGCCAGTGAATGGTAGGCTGCTAAAGCACTATCTTTTTTTATTTGAAATTGTGAAAAAACTTTCATCCTCATTGTATATATTAGCTTGAGATTCTTGCAAGTGTGAAGTGGAAAAGCATTGGATTTCGGAGCCAAAAGTGAAGGCCATGGAGCGTCATTGAGTTTCTACCATTACAAGTTAGGTTTTCAGAAAAAGTAAGTTAATTTTTGAGTCATTGTTCGAGTCAATTTCAATTAGTTTCAAAGTCAGTTTGTGTCATTGATTTGTCAGTATTTAGTCATGCATTTCAGTTTGAAGTTTTTTTTTACCATATTGGCCCAATGGTTAGGCACTTGGTCTACGGTGTTCTTGACACCTCCAAGGAGTTGCCATCCCTAATAAGGCTGATGTTAGTGTCATAATATGCATTCTACCATCAGTGATCAAAATTACTATTTTTATATTCATTTTAAAGGTCCCACTCATAAATGTTTTATCATTCCATTAGGTCATGAAAAAAATTGATTCACTGATGGTATCCTTAGTCATAAAACCTCACTCTCCCTCAAAATTTCACATTTTTTGGCCCACCTTCATGTCTTCCTGAGCATTAGAACACCTTTGAAAATATCATTTCACGATTTCTTATGTGAGTCAAATTCAACCATGGATTCATGTCATTCAAGGTCCCATTAGGTTATTAGGTTTCATTTTTAAAAGTCCAAAATGCACCATTTCATCTCAATAAGGTCAGAAAAAGGTTTGAGAGTGACTAAATAAACATTTCATTATCATCTGCAGAAGATTATCAGCATGTAAATATCATTTTTAAAGTTATAATTTTGGCTTTAAAGTACGATTTTCATACTCAAATGTAATTTTATTCAAAAACAAAGTTTTAATTTATTTCATTTATTTATGTAATTTTTTGCTTTCTATATGTAATAATTTTTGTCCCTAGCTGCCAACTCAAATCACACATGCCAAACTGAAAGTCAAAAGTGTCAAACTTCAGCAACATCATCCTAAAAGGAAGAAAAACCAAATGAAAGTGTAAGCAATAAAAGTTTTCAAAAAAGTGAAATGAGACATTAGAAAAGTGGGTTTTTGATTTAAATCAAAATTCACTCAAGTATTAAAGAATCTTAGACATCAATTTCAAATTCATTTGCCTCCTATTCCATCAAGCAAACACTTGAAGAGAGTGATTTTTCAATTTTTTGGGAAAAATTGGAGAAAAATAGAGCAAAGGGCGCACATGCTAAAGGCGATGCGCATATCCTCAAGGTGTTGCGCATATCCTAAAGGCGTTGTGCATATCCTTAAGGCACTATGCATATATACACAAAGCTATAAAATCATTCAAATTGCACCAAATCTCCTCCAGAACTTCTGCAATAGTTGTTTGAGCCTCCAACAAGTGAGTAAAGGTGTCTTCCATAATCATTTACCTCCTTCAAACTTATTTTTTTGGTATTGTGTAACTTGCTTGAGAATTTGTTGTTTTAACCATTCAAAGCCCTAGCATTTCCCCTAACACTCAAAACTCCCAAAATTAACTCCCTTACCCTTTGCATCCTTCCTACACTTATAAAAACTCATTCCAAAATCCTTTTTATCACAATCCCCTTCCAAAAGTTTTTAATCACAAAACCCTAAGTCCTAGGTGTTCCTTCTACCTAGGCTCCCCATCTTAAAATTCCCTTTAAATCCAAAAATCCCCATCCTAATTCCCATCACACTATCACTGAGTTTCCCTTCCTCCATTTCACACATCCCTAGCAAATATCTTCCTCATTTTCCCTTTCCCATTTCCTTTTCCTAATCCGTAGAGTTTTGACAAAAACACCATGGCAGCAGAAGAAGAACATAACATACCTTCCAATGAGGAAGAGGAAAAAGAAGCTAGGAGGTCACATAAAGGAGGCAGAATAATCAGACTTGAACCTACCAACACAATGGAACTTCTAGCTTCTCCAATGACAGTAACATGTTTCTAATATGTTGGTTGTTAAGATTTTTGTGAGAAAATTCAGAGGGTTCAACACCATCCCATTTTGACCAGGCTCTTCATATCCAACCTCCACAACAACCAAGTCACTTTGGTTGGATTCACCTTTACTGTCTCAACTGCCATCATTTCACCTATCACAGATATCCCAAAAGTTGGGGAGAAGTGGTTCAAAAAGAGTGATTTGGAGGAAAACTATTTTGAGCCCTTCCTGAAACCAAGGTATAAGAATGAGAAAAAGAGGTTCTTTCTTTTTTCCTGACTCTAGGATAGATATGCACCAATGATGAGGATAATCATGAAATACTTTTAATGTGAAGGAAAATTTTAAAGGTTCTATTCCTATCATTTCCGGCGCTTAATGCATTTCTCTACGGTGAAGATGTTCAACATACCCTACTACATTTTCTGAAGCATAGATAAGATGGCATTCATTGTCCAGAAAATGGAATATGAACATCAAATCAAAAGTATTTTTCATCATTCCTTAATTAAAATAAGAGTCATCCACCATCTTAATCAACTAACATTTCATGGAGTACCTTTATAGCCCATGATATATTCAGATACCCTCCTACTCAGCATGCACAAAATTTCACTTCATCATCCTAGCCATCCACTTCCATCCCTCCATCTCAGCCCATAGCACACTCATCATCATCAGATCACTCCCCTTCACCTCCTTCATCTCCATATCATCATGACATTGGATCACCCAGTAGTATTGAGGTCAATGAGGCTATGTGGGCTAGTTTGGTTAAGGTTGAGGCATTGCCAAAAACCTACTAGAGAGGCTTCAGGCATGTGTTTCCTCCACTCATAGTGAAAGGGGCCATGAATTCTACAATAATAAAGCAGGTGGACAAAGGCAAAGAGAAGGTCATTAAGCCAATCATTCATGATGAGGAGGACACTCATGAAACGGAACAAGAATTTCAGCTTGTTGACCTATATGAGGATGAAGATGACAAAATTATTAATGCTGCCATCAAAGGTAAGGATATCAAGATTAAGGAGCTTCAAACTAATATTGACAGGGCTAGATATTTCATATATTTCCTTGAGCAAGAAAATGAAAAATTCAAGACCAAATATGTCATTGATGAGTTAAAGTATGTCACTGCTCAAAGGGAGGCAAAAAAGGCCAAATTCATACTAGATGAAACACTTGAGAAGTATGGCTTACTTGATGATGAAGAGAAATAAGCACCAAGGAAGAAACCTAGAACTAGAGGGCTGAAAATAGCTCTAGATCTAGAGAGGCAAAGGGAAGCTGAGCTTGCTGATCAAGTAACCCTAAATGAGTAGCTTGCTTGTTGTTATCAGTGAGAACAGGGAGCCATGGCTTGAAGGAGCCAATAAACACTTGGAGAAGCTGCTATCAAAGGAAAATAAGGATAAAGACCTATTGAGGAGGAAGATCAAACATCATGCATTGAAGGAAAAATTTGAATTCTCCAAAACTACAAGGAAAAGACCCTCTAGCGGATGTTTTTGAGGAACCCCTTATAAAAATAGCCTAGACATACGTTCGTAGCATAGGTTACTAGAGGAGGTTGGAGGGTGTAGGTTTTTTCAGATGTTTTTATTTGGGTGCATTTACCATCCTAAACCACACCGGTGCCTCCTCAAATCCCGCACAAAAACTGAAGCAGCTTGGTGTGGTTTTAAGAAACCGCACCAGTGCACCTATAAAACACGCGCACCAGAACAGGGTTAAATAAAGAAACAATACGACAAAAAATCCACATTTTTTACTTTTCAGTGCTCTAGAGCTCTTAAGCATCGGTGAAAATTTACCTTGTATGAGGCGCCCTACCATCAGTGCTCCCATTACACGCACTACTGCTTTCCATTTCCCACCATCTCCATTTTGAATTTTGCAAAATGGTGGAAAAATTTAGTTTTGAAAATTCTACAACCAATATGCCTCCTCAACGGCCAAATGTACAGTTATTTTACTTGTTTTTCCATAATTAAACCTTTTAGCAAATCAGTTTTCTAAAATAGCTTAAAATTTACCTTATTTAAAAAAAAATTCTCGTGCTGTGCGCTCTAGCCATTCGGCTCGCACTGATTCGCGGTGCTACCTGTAAATTTACAAGCCACACAACGACTGGTGCTAACAGTATCCAGACCAATTCTGCGGTGGTACCAAAACAACACATCATGATTTTTTAAAATTAAAAAAAGTGTGGTGCGGTCGGTTACCTAGCCGAAACGTTGACAATGTCGAATTGCAGGAATGCGGTGCGTTATTGGAAATATCCACCCCGGGGCGGGTGATTTTGTCAGTGCACCACCCCCCCTCCCCCTGAACTTGACATAGTAAAAAATGCGGTCATGTAAACGATTGCACCGTTGACTATGTAGTGATGTCAGGAGGGCAGTACGATTCCTAAATTATACACCCCGGGGCGTATAGTTTGGTCTTCACACTTCCCTCCCGACACTCATAAATAGTCAACGGTGCAGTCTGTTATACCACTGAGGCGTATAGTTTAGGAAGTGTATTGCCCTCCTGACACTCATAAATATTCAACGGTGCAGTTTTTTATACCACCGCACCGTTGACCTTGTAAAAATGCCAGGAGGGCGGTGCGCTAAATATTTGCAGGTGCACTGCCCCCAGTGTGCTAAAATTTTTCAGGTGCACTGCCTCCGGCACACGAAAAAAAAGGACACACCGTTATTGGTGCATGCCTATTTTTTGTGGTGCACCAACTGTTCTTTTTATTTTTTTCAAAAAAAATTATATATGTATATTCATAAATACATGTCTCATTTAATAAAAAAATTGTATTTAATATGTAAATCATTCAGCGACGTCAAAGGAGAGAAGAGAGGGAACAACAATAACAACACACGGACCAGTATAACATGGTTCACTTGTGGGAGGCACGCGAGAGGGAGAGAGATACACACCCTCGCCCTATTAAAATAGCCACACAAGGGATCCTAAGGCAGATAGGCCTCCTCAAGTTCTATGAGGAGGCTACATCCCTAAAGGGAAATGGTGTGTTTTTGTGACATGTTATCTGCAGGTGGAATTCCCACCTAAAGGCTTTTCAGGTTGGTCCTAACCAGTGGTACGCACCCACTAAAGAGGACATATATTTCATACTGGCATATCGAGGAGAGGGGTATATCTGCCCTCGTTTCTAGAGGTCCCCGTTAGCTATGCAGCAGGGAGTCAGTTGGTGTACTCCCAAAGATACATTAGCATGGATATAATGTCTCCTTTAGATTTTCAGGTCTCTAAAGGTCAGTTATGTATTGCTTAATTTGGTGGAGAGGAGGTGAGGTGCCTCTCACTACTAATTTTGACCATTGCACACCATACCAGTGATGGGAAACACATTAGATGCCCACTTCTATTTTATGTTGATTCTTTATTACAGGAGCCATGACTTGTGAGGTGGTCTGTCATTTTGTTGTGGCAGTTTTGTATAGCTTTAGATAGATGTCATGCTCAGGCACACGTGAGGGTGAGCTTCACTTTTGCTTTAAAGCTATTTTGTTTCTTTTTTGAGAGGTTTTGAAAGATGAGGCCTAATTTTGTTCGGAAGCCTCATAGGATGATGTACGGATCCAGATGTGGGGACATATGATGCCCAAGAGGGGCGAGTCTGAGTTTCCACGAGGATATCACATGATGCACTGGAGTTGCTAGCCAGTGTTGATGAAAATCCATTCATTTCAGTCCCCTGTCCATATGATGGTTTGGATTGGCGAGGGGGTGTGCCAACATCCTCTTCACAGATGATGAGACGTTGGATGATAGAGGTAATATTACTGTTTTATTTAGATTTATTTTAGCATGTTCTTTAACTTGTTTTTATTAAAAATTTTAATAGAATTATCTAATTATTGTTGTGTACCTATATATATTTTACAGACATTGGGTCATTTGATGACGATGAGATGCCACCGCCACCAAGTGATCCAGGTGTTGATCCTAATGATGATCAGGATATGACAGATGCCAAGGACCGGGCCGGTGTCGACAGACCTAGTCCTCATGGTGCGCCTGTACCGCCTTTTGCTAGGCATAGCCCTGAGAATAGATTCAGGATAGAGTTGCGCGACCAACTCTGAGAACTTTTTGTGTAGGTGGGAGTTACGCCTGCCACTATGAGAGAGATATAGGTCGATGATGGGCTAGTAAATATGTGGAGACGCATGCCACATGACATGTTCACCGTGATGCGGCATGTCGTAGAAACTACAATCTTAGTTACGCAGTTGAGGAGAGCCCTTCGACGTAGGTGTGGTTGAAATGCAGTACGTATACAATCAAGCAGCGACACATCATATGATGATCACGATCACGGGAGTGATCTTTTTTCACCTCATGTCGCAGATGATCAAAAACCTGTAGCATTGACCAACAGTCATGATAAAGAGCAGGTTGGACCATCCACATCGAGTCAACATCCAGCAGTACTCATGATCATGAGCAGGCTGGAGCATCGACCATGTTGAGTCATCATGAGCAGCCAACAGTTGATCCTAATAAGCATGAGGCACCACCAGATCAGTAGGCACATGATGATTGACATCTATCTGAGCTTGTCGAAGCTGCACCATTAACTGAGCAGGCCTCGACTAGTACTACTATTGATGATGTACCACCAGCTGATATTTGACATTTATATTACAAGTGTATATTTTTGACATTATATATATATATATATATATATATATATATATATATATATGGTCCATGTATTTTATGTTCATGTTGCAGTTGTACTTAATTTACATGTGGGTGATCATCACGATGTGTATTTTGTTAGGTCATGTTAGATATGTTCATTTAATGTGAAGCTTGCAGATAGATGTGTATGTAATAGAAATTATTTGAGATGAGATGTATATTTGATGTTTTTGTTGTGATAATGTTATACAATGCTAATTATGTTTTCGTAGATGATAATGATCACGATGATTAGATTATGTTAGCAAATTTGAATGTGTTTTTTAGTCGAATATCATTTTTATACGATGGTTATCATGATCATGATGTTTATTTAATTTACTATTAAATCATGATATTTATTAAATATTATGGCGTGATTGTAATTGAAATTTTAATTTTAATTGTATGTAAAATTGTAATTGTATTTGTAATTGTAATTTTAATTTTAATTGTATATAAATTATTTATAAACTTTTAATTGTAATTGTGATATTTAATTTATTGTGAAATTCTTGTAATTGTAATTGTATATATGTAAAATTGTAATTGTAATTCTAATTGTATGTAAAATTCTAAAATTGTAATTCTAATTGTATGTAAAATATTTGTAAAATTTTAATTGTAATTGTAATATTTAATTTATTGTGAAATGATTGTAATTGTAATTTTAATTGTAATTGTATATATGTAAAATTGTAAAATTGTAATTCTAATTCTAAATGTATGTAAAATTCTAAAATTGTAATTGTAACTCTAATTTTAATTTTAATTCAAATTTTATGTGAAATTGTAAAATTGTAATTGTAATTGAAATTTTAATTGTAATTGTATGTAAAATATTTGTAAAATTTTAATTCTATTAATGTGAAGAGATTGTAATTGTAAAATTGTAATTGTATGTAAAATTCTAAAACTATAATTGTAAATATTGTAATTGTAATTGTAATTATCATTGTAATTTTAATTGTAATTGTATGTAAATTTCTAAAATTGTAATTGTAATGGTATATATGTAAAATTGTAAAATTGTAATTGTAATTGTATGTAAAGTTGTAAAATTGTAATTGTAATTATATGTGAAATTGTAAAATTGTGATTGTAATTGTAATTCTATTTGTATGTAAAAAATTTCTAAAATTTTAATTGTATTACTGTGAAATGATTGTAATTGTAAAATGTTAATTTTAATTGTAATTGTATGTAAAATTCTAAAATTGTAACTGTATGTGAAATTGTAAAATTGTAATTGTAATTGTAATTCTAATTCTAATTTTAAATGTATTTTAATTTTAATTGTAATTGTATGTAAAATATTTGTAAAATTTTAATTGTATTAATGTGAAATGACTTTATTAAAAAAATTAAATTTTAAATTTGTAAATTTGTAAATAATTGTAAAATAATAAATCTAGAATAATATGAATTTTTGTAACATAATAAAGCTTAGAAAATAATGAAAATAAATTCATGTAGTTTAGAATTATCATTATTTTATTATGATATTACATAAAAAAAAGAAACTTTATACAGTACGCCATCGTTTTTGAGATCAACATAATTGCAAATTATGAAGTGAAATATTGATTTTAACATTCACACAATGAAAATTACCAATTAATTCAAAATACATATTATAATGTTTCGAAAAAAGATTCTTATAAGTTATAAGGTGATTAATTCCTCTTCTTTATAAAAACCCATCTTAAAAAGTATAAATATTGATGAAATAACACATGTACCATATCACTCTTGGCTCTCGTGATCACCCTCATTATCTTCCATCTCGCATGGCATGATAACACTATTTTTCTCAAAAATATGTTTTGATCTAGGGTCATGTCTCAATATGAACAACCAATCCCTATCCAACACATATGGGTAAAAAAACACCTAGTTGTAATGTTTGGGGAAAACATAGGGCCCCTTAGCTTCATCCCACATCTTTTTAGAGTTGATACATATCAACCTAATATCGTGATCTTCCTTTACATTATTCCGATCAAAGTTGTCAAACCACTAGCACCTAAAAATACCAAATTGGAAAGAAGAGAAATCCACTACAATGATCTCTTGTATCTTTTCGATGTAACCTAACATCCCTCGTACTAGGTTTTGATCAAGGTGGCTAGATTGACTAGATTGATCAAGCTCGAATTACACTCCATAGTCTTGTGTCATGTGTCCATCATCAGCATTTTATGTACGAAAATGGTTTCCATATGCCCACATAGATGGGAAAAAAATACACCAATAAAAAAGTTAAAAAAACATAGTGTTATGTGTCTTATAATAACCCAACAGTTAAAATATGAAATATAGATGTAATTACATTTGAAAGGTGCATGATTAAGTTTCAAATGTACATATAAATTAAATACATTATTACCGAGTTGGTGCACCGAATCCCTACGTTTAGCACATCCTCTTCAGAACGCGGGTAACAACTGGGTGCACCATAGTTCTCTTTGACTTGGTCAGCAACCCAACTGTTGGGACGTACTTTTGGAATATTTTATTTTAAATGATCAGGATAAGTCACACTTATACCATTCAACCATCTGAATTATTTCCTGTCACTATCCCATTTCATCCTCTTTTGTTCGTACAATGTGACCCACGGTTGTGTCGCCTCAAAATTGAAAAGACCAAATTTATTGATTGCTTCAGTCTCTGCATTCGCTAATGAAATCAAACCGACATGATATACTACATAGAG
This sequence comes from Pinus albicaulis, assembly GCA_034641835.2. Taxonomy (NCBI): domain Eukaryota; kingdom Viridiplantae; phylum Streptophyta; class Pinopsida; order Pinales; family Pinaceae; genus Pinus; species Pinus albicaulis. Next base: position 891,818,084 of record CM076573.1, read on the forward strand.
ATCAAAATATACATTATATCAAATTTCAACATGAATTAGTCACTTACTCTTTATCAAGCACTCTTTTCCATTCGTTTGGAGCAACTCCCCTTCTCTTTTATCTTCATCCCTTTCATCATCCCAAATCACCACACCTGGTGTGTTGTCAATCTACTTGATGTACTCACTGGCATAATAGAAAGACTCATATGATATGTAGCCCTCTGCCATAGACCCCTCAGGTTTTTCCCTTTGTCGAGAAAAACCTTTCAATTTCTTCATGTACCTCCCTAAGAAGAACATCCAACGACAAGAAACCACCCCAACTAATTCAACTTGATCTACTAGGTGGATTAGAGGATGAACCTGCAAGTCCATGAAACTCATCGGCAATTCCTTCTCAAACATACAAACAATCTCAACTATCTCTTGAAGCCACCGTGGAATGCTAGCCACATGAATCTCCTTTGACGTGATCCAACTTACAAATTTAGATAATTTAGATATGGCATGTCCTAGGTCTTGAGGGAATTCATGTTTCACACACCCATTCATGAACAAAGGATAATCACACTGCAAAGTTATAAACACGTGCAATAATATACAAAATTGGTTATGTTTTATGATCCCTGCATGGGATAAAATTTATTAATATAACAAAAAATAAAATCATGCTTTTGACAGTATACGTACTCTTAGATGATTCAAATGATCATGCGATTTCAACCCTAACAAATGGTCATCCATGGTGAAGCAACATCATAGTGAAAACCCATATGAAGATGGCACCCTCACACCCATTATAACTTCCTTTGCCAAACATAATAGTTGGTGTTCCGGAGGGAATATGTGTTGACACCATCCATGGCTATGCTGAGTCATAGAATTCATACTTCATCCTTTATTTTTTTGTGCCACGTATCCTCTATATGCTTCATGGCTATTGAATCAGTTGGGATTCTCATAACTCCCAACTCACTTCTGTGTGAGGCATGCCATCCCTGAAACATAGCTAATTCTTTGCAATGAAAGAGCCTTTGAATCATTGGGATTATAGGCATGTCCCTCAATAAATTAAAAGGAGGACCACGTGACTTATCCTTCTTATTTTATTTATCATACCTGTCATTCCCACATTTCAGACATATCTCTTTGTCTACATATTCTCCTCTATATAGAATACAAACATTTGGACAGGCATGATATGATATGTATTCAATACCCAACATTTTCAACAATTTCTTTGCCTCTTCGTAGCTACCGGGCAAGACATTATCACTTGGAAGAACCTTATCTTTGAATAACACGTAGTTGGTGATCATGGAAAATATTAAATGCACATTAATGCCGATATAATTATTAACGTTCATAAAATTGACCATTTGTAATGTCCATTGTGTGATTACATTTCTCAGATTTATATAAGGGAGGAATTTATGGTAACTTACCTCAAAATTTCTGAGAAAAATGCATTCGACAAGCCAAAATTTGCTTTCAAGTTGTACATTAACATCGTTGTCCCCAACTGGGTAGATTTTGACTGACCGCCAGGTCGAAAGAGAGGGGTGGTGGAAGAAAATTAAGGCTTTCGAAAACGGTTTTAGGGATATGAGCATCATCCCCTAGCTGATCATAGTTTTCAAATGCATCGAATAATATTGTCTCCATGGTAGTCATATCCCTTAATTAATCATCCATACCAACATTTATTTGATTTCCTCCATTGCTAGCTTGTGAAGAACTACTATTGCTATAGTCATTCCTAATTGGTGAATCTGGACATAGTGGGAATTGAATCAGTGGTTGATTCAACCATTCTTGGTATCGTTCCTCTCTGATTTTTTCTCTTAATTCAACCTTCTATCGATTTGAAATTATCGTGGGGTGCAACAGAATATGGTAGGTAGGTCACTCATCATCACTAGAATCCTAATAATTAAAAAAAAAAATTGAATATGATTAGTACAAAATCTATGATATCAATTAGTAAGAACGTTGACAATGGATGATTAATTTGTTTGACGTTTAAATAATTACATTAATATACCAAACAATTATTATTACCATCATTGTCCCAGGATTGTGGCTAGAAGATGCAATATTGTTAGAATTGGCAGGGTGAAGCAGTTGTCCATTTTCAGCTACCAAATGTGCCTTGCGGTATGTTTTTCCTGATAAGAGCTTTTGATGTTTTGGAGTTGTTTGAAATTTTGTGCATCTGAACTGGATTCTGAATCTGCATGAACCTGCAAATTTGTATACATTATAAATTTTATTAAGCTGATTAACATGGATAAAAATCATAAATTCAATTAGATAATGAAAATATAAATAAAATCTGAAGTAAATATTAGTCTCGAGATGGATAGGGAGAACTCCGTGATGGACTTTGAGAAATATTATGGAACGAGCTAGATTTTGAAGAATTTTCCATTCGATATAATTATGATATTTTATCCCTACATTTGAGCAAAATCAACAATAAATTTTAGTGCACACACCTAAAAGTAATTTTGGTTCCTTAAAAATGGACTTATTGTTATCGATGCTTATGTACATATAACTGCATTGGTGCATTTTAGTTACTGCGCACCAGTGCCGTTTTATTAAATGACACACCTATACAGTGTTATTAATTGATGCACCAGTGAAAAAAACCCGCAAATTAAAAAAGCGCAACTTTATTTTTTGAAAGTGAAAAAAACGGTAAATTGTAAAAAAGGGCGGAAAAATATTTTCAAAAATTTAATTTCATAAAAAAATTCTTTAAATACTAAACACTTTTCATTATTTCACTATTTTTGCAAAAAAGTCCAGCCAGAGATTTGCACAAGACATACCTGGAGCAAGAGAGCATGAGAGCACTGTGGAGGAGTGAAATATTTTCGAACGACACTATTCAGACAATCAGAATTCCAAACCTCCGGTGATTCAAACCCTGTAGCATATGATTTCAAACAATCTTGTGATTATTATTTTTTTTTTTTTTACATTTCCTGCAATATTTTTTACATAGTAAGTAAAAATTTAAAATTTGATGTTCATGTTCAAAAAAAAGAAAAAACCATTCTATTGTAAACCCTTCATACTTTTTGTTTCTGCCCTTACTTCTTCCTATTTCTGTGATTTTAGAATTAGGTCTTTTAATTTTATATTTATAGGGTTTCTATTGCTATATATATAGACCTATGACATCTAACCCACATGACGACTTGCATAGTCAGATCCCAATCCATGTCGGCTCTTGCGTGAATTTTTAAAATACTATTTTTTTTTAATCGGTGTGCCATGCATAACCTAGCACAACGATGCATTCGCTTATCACAACACACCAAGCACGTACTGTTTGATAAAAAAATTTAAAAACATTTTTTTTTAAATCCGTGTGCCTTATGTAAAATGGGGCACCGATGCGCTATTTCATTATAGCGCACTGCACATGTATTGTTTTGAAAAAATAAATTTTATTTTGTATTAATCGATGCACCATGTAACATATAACAAACTGGGTCTCCTTGTTGACAGAGAGCACCGTATGGTGGTCCCCTGTTTGCATGGGACGTGTATTAGAATAGGCCGCACCACCCCCTCCACGACACCATATGCTACACAAACTAACACTAGATGAGTTTTTATTATTTTGTCTATGTTAATTGGTGTGGCGGTTAACATATAACTCACGAGTGCTCCGCGTTGACTTAGAGAACTGTATGGTGTTTTATACTATTTTGGCGGTGCATTCATAAGAACACGACACACTGACGTCGATGCGTACAACAAAAAAGAAAACCGATTTCTTCATATATATTTTTTTACCTAAAAATTTGATGATTTATTTATAAAATATATTAATGAATGATATGGTACATGTTTCATATTGATAAAGAAATGGCTGACAAGATATCAAGTAACAAAAATACTGATAACACATCATGAAAACCAAAAAAGGAAATTTCTTCGTAAATTCTTTACAAAAAATATTATTTTGGAACTATCTGTAAGTTTAACTAATATATATTTTTTACTATGTATCATGCAAAACCACAAAATGACAAAGCTCGATACGATTATTTCTGATCTAGGACCAGAACAGCCTAAAAGCTTGATTGAAAAATTGCAAAATGATGAATTAGGTGAATGAAAAAATACTATCGATCCAATATGAGTTTATTTTTTCAATTTTCATTAATAATATACTTAAAATTATTAGATATTATGTTTCAAACAATAGATCAATTCACATATGTTTAATTTTCTACAGGGGCCAACAACTCAGAAAAGTAATGTTGTTCTAAGAAAAGAAAATAAATAGAACATGCAAATGAAAATGAATTTATCCTTAGCTCATCTGAAGTGGTGCTGGAGGTTAATGAAAGGGGGGATTTTTTTTACAAAAGTTTGAGGGATCTAGTGGAATGAATGTATAGACGTTATTTCCACTTACAATACAAAAATCAATCGAATTATTCCGAGAACCAAATTTTATCTAAACTACGGGAAGATTTTTCAGAGAATTGGTCAATGAGACATGTCAGACTTCTAATAGAAAAAACATACAAAAAAATAAAATAAATGAAAAAGTAATATTCCTTTAAATGTTTTTCTAGAGTTATTTATAAATATAATTTATAAATATCACATTTGTTATATTTACTTTTCATATATCAATATAAAAATTAAATAGTTTATTGTCATATTACATTTTTAGGAAGATTATGAAAATCTCAAAAGATGAATGAGCTGATATCAGAAATATGCCAGTAGGAATGTTCAAAAGGGTGTAAAAGGAGATGGTCAAAGAAATGGAAAAAATTGCATCACAGGAGGAGCCATATCAACAACGACGTGCTTCAAATGTAATATGTAATTATTGATTTTTTTGATCATTAGGTACAATAAATAAACAATTTAGCATTAAATATTAATTTTCAAGTGTTTTCTTGCAGAAAAGAAAAGAAAATGGAACCCATTCAGCACATTACACAGGATGACAAGGAGGAAAAGGGTTGATATCTAAGTTTGTGAGTAATTGTTGCTTCCTTATAACAACTTAACTAGATTTCATTTTTGTATATTTTATGTTTTTTGAGAACAATCATCATTTAATTTATTCAAACAGGTGCTAACATACATAGAATAACCATCAAACGAATTGATTGACATTGGCTTAAATATGGGTTGTGAGTATATGTTTCCATATCGAGAATTAATTGTGGAATTTGTAAGCATCTATTGATCTTGTTTTACTTAGTTCTGTCTATAATTAATAGAAAAACAATATTTTATATTAAATATATGATTTGAAAGATGCCATGAAATCAGGTTTTGAAAGAATGTGTATAGTCCATGAGTCAATTTTTGCTATGGTATGTCATTTCTTTTCGATTTACATTGACATATATTATTTAATGTTGCAATTTTCATTATTATCACCAATGTATATACACTCATTAAAATTTATTTTTATGTTTGTAGATGGAAGGTAAAGAAGAAGAAAATAACCAACACCGTGAACAAAACATTCCTCAAAATAACCTAATTCACGGAAGTAGCTCGAGCAATGACAACAGTTCAAGCAAAGAATGATGATAATTATGTTAGGATATCAAAGCAAGGCGTTGTATTTTTTGAAATATTTGTCTGTGAAATCATAAATTTTGTTTAATGTAATGGACATATTGTCCCAATTGAATGACAAAGGGATACCAATAACTGTCCCATTTTGTGTATATTTTATTATTATTCATATATATATATATATATATATATATATATATATATATATATATATATATAAATAAATATATTTAATTTATTATTGTATTCCATATGTTGTAGAAATGTAACTGGCAGTTAAATTGGATGATTAAATATTATAGTGAAGAGATGTTAAATCTTATGATATGATATAACAAATTAATCCAAAAATCACATTCAAATGCACTAATAAAAATTTAATTGATATGAATACTATTATAAGATATGTGTCATCTTTTGATGAATAATGAATTTAAAAAAATCACAATAATTAACATATGATATAACAAATTAATCCAAACATCACATTCAAATGCATTAATAAAATTTTAATTAATATGAATAATGTTATAAGATATGTGTCGACTTTTGATGAATAATGAATTTAATAAAATCACAACAATTTCACTGTCACAGGTCGATGTTTCTAAAAAATACAAAAAGAACACCGATGCGTATCAGTTAGTGTACACCGATGCATTTGTATGATACAATGAATCGGTGCGTTTATACGACCTATGGGCACTGCACATATACCAATCCCAATTATAACTCTCAGTGTGTTTTTGTGATAGTGTGCACCGGTGCATTTATGTGAGACTACTCACCGGTGCATTTGAATGACCTATGGGAACCGCACAAATACCAATACAAATTAGAACAATCAGTGCATTTGTGTGATACTTCACACCTATGCGTTTATGTGAGACTACTAATTGGTGCATTTGTATTACCTATGGGCACCACACAAATGGCAATAAAAATTAGAACAATCAGTGCATTTGTGCGATACTGTGCACTCGTGGGTTTCTACAATACTACGAACCGATGTGTTGATACGACCTATCAGTGTCGCACAAATCCCAATACCAATTACAACGACCCGCTGCATTGTATCACCTACAATGCTCTCGGTGCAGTTTTAGACCTTGACGGCCCAGTGCATGCACCTTCGACTACCTCGAGCTGACCGTCTAGATGACATGCACTAGTGCGTTTACAACTGAGTAGCGCACCAATGAAAAAAACATCCGTAATAAACTCTAGCTGCCAATTTTTTTTAGTTGTGTTTAAATTTCATTAGAAGATCCACAAAAACCTCCGTTACCAAAAATGAATGTTGTAGAATTTTTTTTTTTTTACAATTTTGGCCAATTTTATAACACTAAAAACCTCCTTTATAACCTCTACTAGAGGGTATTTTCCTTGTAGTGGAATGGGATTTGAAGAAAAAATTTAGCATCGCCACAAATCTTAATTAATTCTAATCACAAACTCATTATAATCACTAGATTACATGAGTTCATGATGCTTTCGATTTTATAGCGAATTACAAGTGATTTTTTTTGTATATAACATCGTCTAATGATTAGCTAATAAATGAGATCAAATTTTTTTGGTGCAAATTTATGTTGTGCAAGGGAGATGTGTTGTTTACTCTTCTTGTGGTTTGACATAAAGGATGAGATAGGCTCACCGAAGTTCATTGCAGAAGGACATGAAAAAACGTATATGAAGAATCTTGTCATGCCTGAAATAATAGGGAACCTATCAATGGAATCTAAAAATGCCTCTACAAAATAGTTTCCATTCCAACACCTACTGTAACATTCAGAGTTGTTATAAATACTAGTGGATTTGTCCCAAAACACTCTATTTCCTCATGTTCATCAGACTTTCCATCTCCATCATGATAATTTTTGTCCAACGAAGCTTGAAGTGCAACTCAACATCCTTCTCAGAACCCAAAAGTACATGATCAAAGTATGTCCAATACCCGATGTATATAATTTTTAGTGTAGCAATATTTATTGGCATAAATAAATAGGAATCTAGTTCATCTTTTGAAGGAAAATAATATATACATTCGCTGCATGGTTGATAATTTTGTGAGCTCTTTTTTTTCACCTTTATTTTTCTCTTTTGACCATTTTATTGTACTCTTACTTTGTTAGATCTTGATCTACTTCAACCATGTCAAATTCAAACATCCATTTGTCAACTACATTATAAATATTTCAATTCCATGTATATTTACGGCATCTAGAAGGCCCAATCCAAAAATTAATCCTCAGAATTCTACTTTAGGCATCTTAGGGTCCTTATATTTCTGAGAAAAAATGAATAACCTTTGATGACATAGGTGTACATCGTTACTATCAACCCATTTCTATAGTGTTAGTTTGCTATCCTTTGAAAACATAAACATATAGAGTGGATTCCCTAAGTTCTTACTTTGCATATAATGGGAGAGATGTACCATTGGATTGGAGCCTTTTAATAGGATAGGAGAGCCCTTAGTGTCAATATTATCTAAATAATGTTGAACAAAAAAATTTAAAGTTGTTTTAGGTTAAGAATATCTTCAAATTCACACTATAGCATGACATTTTGGTATTATTTCAGCCATCATGGATCTATTGCAACTATTAGAATGAGAAATCTAGTTTTTATCATTGTTGCTACAACTTGATCTATAATAAGAGGTTTTCTACTCAACTTCTCATAAGGATCTATTCAACGACAATGGAATTTCCCTTTTAGGTTGTGGATCAACCTTCTCTTTCCAGAGTTTACACAAGGAAACATGAGGAAGGATGTTACTTAATATCAATTAGGGGTAAATTTATTAGTTTATTTTAGCTAAAACATTTATCTTTATTGCCAAATTCCTAATTGGGCATTTATGAAAATAAGATAACAAATGTGACATTCTCAATTTAAGCACCCGGAAAATTAAAAGGGAAAAAAAGAGAGAAAAAACTAAACAAACAACCTTCACCCACTCTAGAAGGACGTTATCATCTGGAGACCCATCTAAGTTAAGGAGACCACCCCATTTTTCATTAAATAACTAAGATAATCTTTTGAGAAAAATAAATTCTTGATAAATTTCATGAAATTGTTGATAAGCTTCATGATAGCTACATAAACTAAACTTTTACTACTTATAATAGATCCATGATGGTAGAAAATAGTGAAAACCATAGCTTGATGTTGTAGAAACTAATAAAAACGATACATCCAACATCTTAAATTAAAAATATCAAATTTTGTAAATAAATATTCTAAATGAGACAAAATACCATAATGAATGGACTTCTTGGTGAGTGTGTTGGGTTTCATCGTCATTTTTCTTAAATATTGCATGTTCCCGTTATTAAGAAAATACTCCATACAATGCTAGGAAACATGACTGTTGATCCTATGAGTAAATCCCTGTTGACTAGAATATATGATTGAGAATTCTCTTTGGATGAAAAAAACATTGAAAACTACCACTATTGAAGATAATAAAAGATAAGAATAGTGGGAAATATGAAAAATTCAAAACTAGCACAAGGTTTAGAATGTTCACTGTTCAACATTTGCAAATAAAATGAGCGATTCACATAGAATTCTTTAAATGTTATACTTATGCCTAATCAAAATTTCTTGGAAAAGAAAAATAACTCTAAGGACTACAACAAAATGCTTGTTAGTTCAAACTTTATTTTAACTATATTTGCTAAAAGACACTAATAAAAATCCTTTTAAAACATATTTCAAGGTGCTTAAAATATGCACAATTGAATGTACAAAAACAATATTACTACAAGATTAACAATTATCTTCATAAGATCATCGAGGTGAGGAGAAATAAAATGTTTCTAGATAGAGCTCTAAAGTTTTAACACCATTATGAATACAATATTAAAATGCCATTTATGGAGAACATTTTAGATGATTGGAAGTCCCTCGAGAAAATAATGGTTTCTTACCAAGAATAAGGAGAGCATATGGAGAGGCACCAATGATGGGAAACCCTAGGCCACCAATTATCCCTACGTTGATAATTTAGAGAAGCATATCACTGGCATCTGACAAAATATTAGCAACGTTTAGCATTAAAAATCCATAGAAAACCACTAAAAACGGGTTCCCACTCAAAGTTTTTGAACATGGTCATATACTTTCTTGAAATCAATATGTTGCTGATATTTGTGAAACATACAAGTAATTATCATACCATGAATATCTTTTTATTTAATAAAATAAAATTGTAAAAAATAAATATAAATGAAATTGAAAGGCCCTCAAAATCAAAAGGTCTAAGAGAATCTTAGTAAAATTAATCAAGTAAAACATACATTATTTTCGATAAATCAACAATATTTTTTCAACATATTCAAAGAAAAGTGAGATCACCTCAGCTATGAATTCATGTTTCTCTAGACAAGTATTTTTGGCCATTTACTTCTATTGAACATAAGTGAAATTGTACTAGGATGCATAAATAAATAAAATTTTCAAAATATAAGCTTATGGTGGACCCAAGCAATCAAGAGGAAGATATTGTATTGTTTGTTAAATTAAGATGTTAATTTTCATTTAGTCACAATTGTTTGTTAGGTGTGATTTTATTATTAACATTGTGAAAATTTAGTTTGATATTAAGTGTTGTGAATAATTTATGGTCATTTCAATGACTTATATAACAGGGCTAGTTTTCCAATAAAACAAAGAATAAATTTGGATATATTATTGTGGCACTATGGTTGGAAAATAAAATCAAGTTATAAATATTATATAACTGGAACATACAGTGAGATTTACCGAAATATTAGTAATCTTAGAATCCAAAACCAATTTTGAAAAATGTTCCTACCACCTCAACTTGCTCACACATTGAGACAATTCATTATTTGTAACTTTATGTGAAGTTATAAACTTACTTCACACTATTAACATAATATATTCTAGATAATGTTGGAAATATGATGCCATATGTTGTCCTTGATGGAAACCTACTTGATGACGTTGTCCTTAATGGAAACCTACTTGATGAGTTTCCTTTTGATAGCAATCTATTAGTTAAAGATGTAAAAATGATGTTTCTACAGGTCAGTTCAGATGTGACAGAAAAAGGAATTCCAGTAAGTCCCAGAAAAATGAAAAAAAAAATATTTCTCAATGTATATGCAGTTTTGATGAAGGCATCCTACATATGAAGGAAATGTATACACTACTTCGTATACATGCAACCCATGTATACATCTAGAATTAGTATATATGCAATTTTTATGAACAAAAGTCGCGTATACACATGGGTATGAAGAAGCCAAGTCACGTATACCTTTTGCACTCTAAAATTATGATACCAAGGGGCATTACCATGGTATTAGCCCACAATATTGAGCGTTGTATCATCTATTCGATTTCTTCCAAGAATACCATCGACACTTGTGTGCTTTTGGCTCATGGTATTGATAAAGGCTAATCCTATATAAGGAGTGGAAGATCATAGTGCTAGTGTGTGCATGTGTTTGGGTATTGAATGAATACTTCACTTTGAAGTATATTTGCATGGAATGGGCAATAGTTTATTGTTAGATCTGAGATAATAGTTCACCTATAAATACAATGATCAATCAGGATCTCTAGACCTAAAATCACTATGTATTTTCTAGATCTATTTATGGAATGTTTAGATCTGTGATCTGGTGAATGTTTTCTGAAGTGAAGGGTAAGATATGAGGTGATTATTTATTCTGAAGAGTTGTGCAGTCCTATAATGTTTGTAGATCTATACGCAGGTTAAGTTAAGAAAAAGCGCGCATGGGATATAGGGTTTTGCTGAAACATGTGGAAGGAAATTTATGATCTGTCTTGTTGTATTACTGATGTCTGTCAATGATGTATTCATTATTTTGATATTGCTTATGCTACTAGTTGATTATGTATTAATATGATCAGTAACTTGGTGATTCAATATGATGAATGTTGTTGACTGAATAAGGGTTCTATAAATCAGTATGCCTGAATGTCTCTGATATGTTTTGAGTCTGATGAGATTCTCGAATTCAGTATATAAAGATCTATACACAGGTTCATCCATAAGAAAGCACGTATATACGCAGGTTGCAGTAAGTGAAGTAGCGTACACATTTTGTTTTATGAATGATCAGGGTTATAGTTGATTCAATGTGTTGAGGCAGTGGTCTGGGTTCAGTTATGATATTATGGTTATAATGATCTCTCTATGAATTGAGGTTGTAGTTGGTTAAGTGACTGTTTTCTACAATGGTTGGTTCAGTGTTCGAGTGTTTGGTTGATTGATGATTCAGTGAATGATTTGACACCATTATGAGTTTGAGTTTGAAGTATGTTCTTTGGGCTTACATGAGTGGAGTGGGTCCATTCTGAAAATATGATGAAAAGATGCCTACAAGTTTTGTTTTGTTGAAGTTGCTTGGATCCAATATGAAATTTGATCAAACGTGGTCCGCAGTGGTGTTGAGGGTCGAAGCATTCAGTAAGGGGGTCATAGCTACCTTCTAGTGGTAGCTGGTAAACGAGATGAGGGGGTACTAGCACCCTTCCATGAGTTGTCGGTAAATGAGAAGGAGGGGGTTGTAGCTCTCTTCTAGTGGTAGCTGGTAAATGAGATCAGGGGGTTAGAGCTCCCTTACACTAGTAGCTGGAGAACGAGAGAAGGTTGCAGCCTTGTGTAGGTAGATGCCTACGTACTGATATGAGTCTGCATCGGTAAAAATATTGTAGGTAGTTTTACATCTAATAAATATTGAAGACATAGATGACAATAATGGTGGTTTTCTCCCGAATTGGGTTTCCACCTTAAAATCCTGGTTTTCATGTGTATTTCTTATGTCTGATGTTTTATTCTATTCTTACTTCACATGCTTACTGCTTACTAAATATCTGATGAATGAATCATGCGCTGATTTAACTAAATAATTATCTACATGATAAGATCTCTGGTCATACGCAAGTTTGCTTAAGGATATCCATGTGTATACGCTAGTTGGGTTCATTAAAGTCGCGTATAGAAATCAGTAAGGAAAAATTAAAATTTTTAAGTTATAAATACTAATTCACCCTCTCCCCCCCCTCCTCTCAGTATTTTTCCCAAAAATTGGTATCAAAGGAGGTCCTTCTATAGAATCTTGATCAATTGAAGGATATCTATCTCAATGGGAAGGAAGCAAAAGAATAAGGCTACTCAAAGGAAGAATATATTTCAGAAAATGTATGCAACAGAAAATGAAGAAGATGAAACAGGTATTGATTGTTGTTCTTTTGATTCACTTCCTTGTGCATGCAATGTTGAAGACTACGAATACGAAAGAAAAATTAATGTTATGGATCTAGAACCAAAAATTGTTAATCTCAAGCATGAATTTGAAGATCAACATATTCTATTTAATGAAAGGGAATGTATCTTCAAAGATATGATTTCTAGATTAAATGATCAGTTACAAGAAATAAAGGAAATTGAGAAACTAAACAAATAAAAGATAGATCAGTGTCAAAAGATGTAGAATGAAGTAACCAATCACAGTGAAGGACTTGAAGCTTAAATCATCTCTCTCAAATAAGATCTGGAAAAATCAAATAAGAAGAATGAAGAACTTCTACAAACATTTGAAGAATAAGAAAATGGGTTGAAAGAAGAGATTCTAAAATTGAATGACCAATAAGAAGAAGCAAGAAGGGTCAAAGAAAGTATGAAAAATCACTGCCAAAGATTGGAAATTGAGGTAAACATTTTAAAAGGTAAATTAGAAGAAAAGGATAAACATTTGAGGTTTCAAGACAGTACTAAGATTCTGGATAATATTCTTAGTAGTCGAAGGTCTCCTTATATTAAATTTGGTCTTGGTTTTCATGAAATTGTTAAAGGAGAATATAGTTCACAAGAAAGTGGTAAAGATTCAAAGGATATCAATGCAAAACCTGAAGTGCTTAAAGAGACAAAAGGTCAACCGAAAATCATGAATTCTGAAAGGAAATCATTCGCTCCTAACTATAGAAGTAACAATCGATTTTATCCTTTGATCAATAATGTTGAATGCTTTGTATGTCATAATTATGGGCATGTTGCATCCAATTGCAGAAGCAGATTGTTTCAGTCGCAGACAAATAGACTCTACACAGAAAGGTCGACAACTCCCAGGTACTTAGGTTTCTTTAAGGGTTATTGTTTTTCATGCAACCAATTTGGACATAAAGCTATCAATTGCAATAGAAGGAACATGAGGCAAAGTTACTATGATACCTTTGCTCCCTCTTATGGTCACATAAGATGTTATTCTTGTAACAATTTTTGGCATGTAGAAAAGGAATGGATGAAGATATCAATGAATCATTAAAGACAACATGAAAGTCAAACAAATGATATCTTAAGACCAACGAAAGTTGGATTCACCAAATTTAATGTTGACAAGAATAAAGAACAAAAGATAAGATGTGGTATTTCTCTTTGTGAAATTAAAGACAAGGATGAATGGTACATCGAAAATGGATGTTATCATCACATGACTAGTGATAAGAGTAAGATGGATACTCTCAAGAAAAATCAAGATGGTAAGGTTATTCTTTCCAATGATGCTCCGGAAAATATTTTTCGAAATGGTAGAGCCATAATTAACAAAAATAGAAGGGCGGTCGATACCTTATTAGTTGAAGGCCTAAAACAAAAATTATTAAGTGTAGTTCAAATGGTAGATAAAGTAAATATAATTGTGTTCACTTCAACCAAATGCAAGGTTATTAACAAAGAAACTGGAGAATTCACAGCAAGGGGATACAAAAACACTGATAAATTATGTTTTTAAAGATCTGACCTCTCGTAGATGTGAGGAGGATTCAGACTCAGACTGAAAGAAGTCAATGCCCATTGCATTCTTTCATTCTTGAAAGAATAATGTTATCTTCAATTGCAATGTGTAAAGGATGGTTTGGTAATTCTGGTTATTTATATTTCTGACAGTGCATCCGATGTGACAACAAAATACATGTACAGAATGTATATGTCTAAGGGGAGATGGAGTTGGTCAAATTTTATGTATTTCACTTTCTATACACAGGTTTCATAAACTAAAGCCGTGTATACACACGAGTTCCATTGGAGACAATTTCTTTGAGGAGAGCCCTTCGACGTATGTGTGGTCGAGACACAGTACGTATATAGTCGAGTAGCGATGCATCATATGACGATCACGATCAAGGGAGTGATCATTGTTCACCTCATGTCGCAGATGATCAAAAACCTGTAGCATCGACCAACAGTCATGATGGAGAGAAGGTTGGACCATCCATATCGAGTCAGCATCAAGCAGTACTCATGACCATGATCAGGCAGGAGCATCGACCATGTCGAGTCATCATGAGCAGTCGAAAGTTGATCCTAATAAGCATGAGGCACCACCAGATCAACAGGCACGTGATGATTGACATCTATCTGAGCTTGTCGAGGATGCACCATTGACTGAGTAGGCCTCGACTAGTACTACTATTGATGATGTACCACCAGCTGATATTTGACATTTATATTACAAGTGTAAATTTTTGAAATTATACAATTATATATATATATATATATATATATATATATATATATATATATATATAGTCCATGTATTTTATGTTCATGTTGCAGTTGTACTTAATTTACATGTGGGTGATCATCACGATGTGTATTTTGTTAGGTCATGTTAGATATGTTCATTTAATGTGAAGCTTGCAGATAGATGTGTATGTGATAGAAATTATTTGAGATGAGATGTATATTTGATGTTTTTGTTGTGATGATGTTATACAATGCTAATTGTGTTTTCGTAGATGATAATGATCACGATGATTAGATTATGTTAGCAAATTTGAATGTGTTTTTTAGTCGAATATCATTTTTGTACGATGGTTAGCATGATCGTGATGTTTATTTAATTTAATATTAAATTGTGATATTTATTAAATATTATGGTGTGATTGTAATTGAAATTTTAATTTTAATTGTATGTAAAATTGTAAAATTGTAATTGTATTTGTAATTGTAATTTTAATTGTAATTGTATGTAAATTATTTATAAACTTTAACTGTAATTGTAATATTTAATTTATTGTGAAATGCTTGTAATTGTAATTTGAATTGTAATTGTATATATGTAAAATTGTAATTGTAATTATAATTGTATGTAAAATTCTAAAATTGTAATTGTAATTGTATGTAAAATATTTGTAAAATTTTAATTGTAATTGTAACATTTAATTTATTGTGAAATGATTGTAATTGCAATTTTAATTGTAATTGTATATATGTAAAATTGTAATTCTAATTCTAATTGTATGTAAAATTCTAAAATTGTAATTGTAACTCTAATTTTAATTTTAATTGTAATTGTATGTGAAATTGTAAAATTGTAATTGTAATTATAATTTTAATTGTAATTGTATGTAAAATATTTGTAAAATTTTAATTCTATTAATGTGAAATGATTATAATTGTAAAATTGTAATTGTATGTAAAATTCTACAATTATAATTGTAAATATTGTAATTGTAATTTTAATTGTAATTGTATGTAAAATTGTAATTGTAATTGTAATTGTCATTGTAATTTTAATTGTAATTGTATGTAAATTCCTAAAATTGTAATTGTGATGGTATATATGTAAAATTGTAAAATTGTAATTGTAATTGTATGTAAAATTGTAAAATTGTAATTGTAATTATACGTGAAATTGTAAAATTGTAATTGTAATTGTAATTCTATTTGTATGTAAAATATTTCTAAAATTTTAATTGTATTGAAATGATTGTAATTGTAAAATGTTAATTGTAATTGTAATTGTATGTAAAATTCTAAAATTGTAATTGTATGTGAAATTGTAAAATTGTAATTCTAATTCTAATTCTAATTCTAATTCTAATTCTAATTCTATTTTAATTTTAATTGTAATTGTATGTAAAATATTTGTAAAATTCTAAATGTATTAGTGTGAAATGACTTTATTAAAAAATTTAAATTTTAAATTTGTAAGTTTGTAAATAATTGTAAAATAATAAATCAAGAATAATATGAATTTTTGTAACATAATAAATCTTAGAAAATAATGAAAATAAATTCATGTACTTTAGAATTTTTTTTTTATTATTATGATATTACATACAAAAAAAAGAACTTTATACAATACGCCATCGTTTTTGAGATCAACATAATTGCAAATTATCAAGTGAAATATTGATTTTAACATTAACACAATGAAAATTACCAATTAATTCAAAATACATATTATAATGTAATGAAAAAAGAGTCTTATAAGCTATAAGGTAATTAAGTCCTCTTCTTTATAAAAACCCATCTTAAAAAGTATAAATATTGATGAAATAACACATGTACCATATCACTCTCAGGTCTCATGATCATCCTCATTATCTTCCATCTCGCATGGCATGATAACACTATTGTTCTCAAAAATATGATTTGATCTAGGGTCATGTCTCAATATGAACATCCAATACCTATCCAACACATCTGGGTAAAAGGACACCTGGTTGTAATGTTTTGGGAAAACATAGGGCCCCTTAGCTTCATCCCACATCTTTCTAGAGTTGATACATATCAGCCTACTATTGTGATATTCCTTTACATTATTCCAATCAAAGTTGTCGAACCACTAGCACCTAAAAATAACACACTAGAAAGAAGAGAAATCCACTACAATGATCTCTTGTATCTTTGCGATGTAACCTAACATCCCTCGTACTAGGTTTTGATCAAGGTGGCTAGATTGACTAGATTGATCGAGCTCGACTTACACTCCATAGTCTTGTGTCATGTGTCCATCATCAGAATTTTATGTGTGAAAATGGTGTCCATATTCCCACATAGATGGGAAAAAATTCACCTATAAAAAATTTAAAAAAACATAGTGTCATGTGTCTTATAATAACCCAATAGTTAAAATATGAAATATAGATGTAATTAAATTTGAAAGGTGCATGATTAAGTTTGAAATGTACATATAAATTAAATACATTATTACCAAGTTGGTGCACCCAATCCCTACGTTTAGCGCATCCTCTTCAGCACGCGGGTAACAACTGGGTGCACCATAGTTCTCTTTGACTTGGTCAACAACCCAACTGTTGGGGCATACTTTCGGAATATTTTCTTTTAAATGATCTGGATAAGGCACACTTCTACCATTCAACCGTATGAATTATTTCTTGTCACTATCCCATTTCATCCTCTTTTTTTCATACAATGCGACCCACGGTTGTGTCGCCTCGAAACTGTAAAGACCTAATTTATTGATTGCTTCAGTTTCTGCATTCGCTGATGAAATCAAACTGACATTATATACTACATAGAGATCAAAATATACATTATATCAAAGTTCAACATGAATATTTACTTTGTGTAAATTTGAAAAATTATTAGTTGCTTACTCTTTATCAAACACTTTTTTCCATTCGTTTGGAGCAACTCCCCTTCTCTTTTATCTTCATCCCTTTCATCGTCCCAAATCACCACACCTGTTGTATTGTCGATCTACTTGATGTACTCAATGGCATAATAGAAAGACTCATATGATATGTAGCCCTCTACCATAGACCCCTCAGGGTTTTACTTTTGTCGAGCAAAACCTTTCGATTTCTTCATGTACCTCCCTAAGAAGAACATCCAATGACAAGAAACCACCCCAACTAAATCAACCTGATCTACTAGGTGGATTAGAGGATGAACCTGCAAGTCCATGAAACTCATTCACAGTTCCTTCTCAAACATACAAACAATATCAAATATCTCTTGACACCATCATGGAATGCTAGCCACATGAATCTCCTTTGATGTGATCCAACTTACAAATTTAGATAATTTAGATATGTCATGTCCTAGGTCTTGAGGGAATTCATGTTTCACACACCCATGCACGAACAAAGGATAATCACACTGCAAAGTTATAAACACATGCAATAATATACATAATTAGTTATGTTTTATGATCCCTGCATGGGATAAAATTTAATAATATAAAAAAAAAATCATGCTTTTGACAGTATACGTACTCTTAGAAGATTCAAATGATCATGCGATTTCAACCTTGACAAATGGTCATCCATGGTGAAGCAGCACAGTAGTGAAGACCCGTATGAAGATGGTGTTAATCAAGGTTGTCATTGATGTCAATATGACCTTGAGTAAGATGTCAATATTCTTGAGATGCCTGGTTTTAGATGATGATGTCATAACTCTTGGTTGATAACAATGCCAGCAATGAAGATGTCAAGCCACTAATGAAGAAGTCTTGCCCGAACAAGTCCTTGAACTAACTATAATGTTGCAGAGTGTCAATCATGTGCCTTGATTAGTGATCTAGACCATAGGTGCCAATATACAAGCCTTTGAAGTGGAGAAATATAATTTATGAAGTCATACACGTGATGATTTCATACTCTTGAAGAATGACCACAATTTCACATAATTGGAAGACTGCTTTGTAGATTTTGACAAATTAATGAAGGATGCACTATGACATATCACTACAGTATTATATGATGACATTGTTGATACATGATGCTACATGAATTTTGCACTCATAAATAATGACTCTATGATCCTATGATGACATTGATAACAATGAATAAATGAAAGAATGAAGAAGACATGTTGTCCCAAACATTTCTCATGCTGTCCCAAAATTTTTATGCATAAAATTTAAGGAAAATCACAAAGAAAAATATGTTTCACCATATTAGAGGTAAAATTTCTTTGTGAGACCTTCCCCATCCTTTAGAGCATAATTTTAGCTTTCCCATGAGCCCTTACTTGTCCCGAAACTCCTAGTAGTTTGTGAGATATTGAGTTTTTAAGTTTAGAAAAATATATTTTTTTAGCCAGCCAACCTACACTCACAGATTCATGTCGGCCTCCCTCCAAATGACATGACACTTCGTTCACAGTAAAAAATCCACTATAAATATGGATTCAGTATTCATTTTTTCATCATGATTTTGGTCAAAAAACACAGTCAAGAGTAATTACAATTCAGAATTCGTAAATTTGAAGAAAAGAAGCATCGAACTTAAGGAGTAAAACATATGGTTGGATAGTTCTTGGTTAAAAAATAGAGATTGGCACCTCCAGGCAACTGCATAATTCTCAGTTTTGCTGTAACAGTTTCAGACCTGTTCTTAACATCTTTGAATATATTTGAAGGATTGGATTTGTGGAAATGTGCATAGATTTATTGTGGCATAATCCGTGACATAATTGCAGAAGCTTCAAAGAAATTCAAACTTGTGATGAAGCCACATGGACCTGTGATTCAGTGTTGATTTGGATCTATAATAATTATATTGATTTGTCCTCAAGTCCAATAATCGATGTTTGGTAAAATTGTGTAGGTACAATGCAAAACCAAATTTTAATTGGAACATACCTACTATATCACTCTATACAGAAATTTGAGCAGTGAATGGATAGTTCAAGTTGTGGCTTTGAAGATCGAATAGGCATCAACCCTCAGAATTACAAGGTTCAATCCCATATAAAGGCTTTGAAACCTTTACAACTGGCTGTGGTAAACTAAACACAGAATTCTTGGATCTTGGACTGTTATTTGTGAAGTTACCTATAGGAGCTCTGTCCTGTAGCTTGCAAAGGACTGTTACCATTGTAGTAGCCCAGATTTCTATCTAAGGAAACATTATGGCTTAGCCTGTAGATGCTCTTCCTGTGGTAACTCGATTGATTAAATAAGTCTTGCACATGTTTGGAGGACATAATTAAAATAGTTGTTTTGAGTAGTGATTGAAATTATTGTAGACCCTTTTTGAAGGCTTTGTTATGCCTTGTTGAAGGAGAATTGATGACTTAAGAAGTTTGGAGCATCTCCAGTACTGTTGAAGATCCCTTGAAGTCTAGTGTGTAGATATTGTGAAGACTTGATTTGAAAAGACTTGTGAAGACTTTGCTGTGCATACTTGAAGATTTAGAGCACACCTTGGAGAAGCCTTCATTTCTTGGACAACTTATTGAAGCAATCATGAGGTGACCTTGGAGAAATAGCTTGGGTAATATGAAGAGCAGTGGTGACACCTTTTGAAGTGATCAAGGTTGTCATTGATGAAGTGACATGGAGACTAAGTGAGGGGATAGATGAAGATTGTCAGAGCTCGTTGAAGAATACATTGGGAGCCATGAAGAATAACCAAACATATTTTGATGAAGGGAAGATAGGGTTGGAGCCCTAGAGGACCGGATTCCTCAAGAGACCAGGTTAGATCCTATACCAGATATAGGGTTGGAACCCTTGAGGTTGGTGCCTCAGAATTGAGAAGGTTGGTTCCTTGGAAGATAGGGTTGGAGCCCTAGAGGATAGGAGTCCTCAAGAGACCAGGTTGGATCCTGTACCAAATATAGGGTTGAATCCCTTGAGGTCGGTGCCTCAGAATTGACAAGGTTGGAGCCTTCGAAAGACCAAGTCGGTGCTTGGCACAATACAAGTTGGAGCCTGGAAGATTGGAGTCTTCATCTAGGGTTGGAGCCCTATATCATTATTATACTTTACTTATTGTAAAGAAGAAATTAATAATAGTATCTATTCAATCATTGTTCATTTTTGTGTTCTAAATATAAGTGATCTAACTGGTAAAATTAACAATTGAAAAGAAATACTGATTCACCCCCCTCTTAGTATTTCCAAGAATTGGTATTAGAGCGAGTACCTTCACTCAAAGCCTAATAGCTTGAAGGTTGACCATTAGAACACAAATGGCAAAGCCAAGGAAGAAATTCTCCAATCCTCCTAAAGATGCCTCTTTCTCAACCATCGAAATTGAAGTCAATCAATTTGCAAAGGCCCCATTGTTCAATAGAAACTTTGATATATGGGAGGCAAGAACAAGGAATTTCTTAAAGACTCAAGGAATTGAAGTTTGGAAATCAGTGATTACTGATAGCATGATGGAAGGAGAATCCAAGGAGTATAATACAAGAGTAATGAAATAAATTTTGAATGGGATACTTGATTCTATGAAGCCCAATTTTGAAAAATATTCATCAGCAAAAGTCATATGGGACAAAATTCATGATCTTCACTCAAAAGGAGCATTGACCATGACCTCTAGTCAAAAATATGATGGAAAGCAAGAAGGAAATCCAAAACCCATCAAGGAAGTTGAAAATAAGAATGATGACATCAAGGCCAAAGAAGACCTAGAAGAAGAAGAAAGCAAAGAAGACTTTGAAGGAGATCTCCTCACTAATATTATAGATGCCATGGAAGAGATTAACAGTTTGAAAAAGGAAAATGAGGAACTTAAGAAGAGAGCATAAGATGGTGACCATAAGACAAGGAAGGAAGTTGACCATCTCAAGCTTCAAGTACAAGAAAGAGATGAGGAGCTCAGCAAACTTAAGGAGTGATTTCATCAAAACAATAGAAAGCATCAATAAGAAATCATATCTATGACAAATCAATTGGATAAGGCAAAGAAAAGGGAAGAAACTTTGTCAAGCCACCTTGAAAAAAGAGTTAAGAGCTTGAAAAATCTTGAAACAGAGATTGGTCAATACAAGGAAGAGGTCTCCTCTCTTAGATCTCAACTAGAAGAAGTAAGGAAATGAGTGCAAGGAGCCGAGAAGGTGATGGAAACTTTGGCATTCATAGAAGGACAAGTTGATGAAGCAGAAAAGGAGAGAAACACCATGATATGCCAACTAGAATAAAAGGATGAAGAAATCTTCAAACTAAAATTAGACATCAATCTTCTCAAGGCGGAAACATGTGAAGTGAAAATAATAAAAGAAGAAATGGTGAGCACTCTAGCAAAGGAGAACGAAGAGATATTCATAATGAAATCAAATATCATCTCCCTTAAAATTGAAGCACACGAAGCAACAAGGATGATGGAAGAAATGAAGGAGCAACAGTCATGAAAGACGAAGATTGTGAGTAGTTGAAAGGAGAAATTGCCTCTCTTAACAAGGAATTTGACTTGCTGAATAAGAACTTGAAGAGTTCTCAAACCCTAGATGAAATCCTAAGTCATCAAAGATACCCCCTTGATAAGTCGGGTCTTGGTTATTTAGGTGAACCCTCAAAGAAAAGTGATGGCAACCCTAATGCTTCAAACAAAAAGGATGTGGAAAAGCTTGGAAGAAATATTGATGCCCCCAGCTCCAGCAAAAGCATGAGGCAAGATGACATTGGAAGAAACCCTACTTCAAGAAAGTATGTTGATGGTGTCAAGGATGCAAGAGATAATAGATATCATCAGAGGATCCCAAGGAAGAATGAATTTGGAAGAACATCAAGGCAACCTCCATCCTCCAGGTACCAAAGTATATTTCTTGGTTATTGTTATTCTTGTACAAAATTTGGGCACATGGCAAAATATTGTATGGAATATCACAAAGACAATTATAATGGTCCCCGTCAATCTCCTAGAAGCAATTTTGCAAGAAGAAGTCATGATTTCTTATTCATGAACAAGATAGAGTGCTTCAATTGCCATAACATTGGACATATGGCACGTGATTGTAACATGAATTGGGCATCTACACAAGCTAGAACCATGCCAAAGAAAAAAGTTACACAAGTATGGAGAAGGAAGCAAGTTGAATCTGGAAGTATTTTGAACACTCCAACCAACAACACATGTTGTTGATTTGATAAAGTCATCCTTGATATTCCAGGTATTTGATGATGAGACTCTGCTTAAAAGGAGACCATGCATACAGTGAGGGGGAGTTTTGAGATTCCTGTGCATTTTTGCAGAAGCTATCCATAAATGGGCCCTATGAAATCCTTGTTGAGTTACACATAAACAATCTTAATAAATCATCCCTTGAAAGTAACTCCATTGAAAAAATCATGATATTACGATGATGTCTTCTATTTTATCACACAGGGCGAGCAATCCTTCATGAGCTAGAGGAGCTTATATAGGAAGGGGAGATGGTTCATCACATGAAGAGATGCAAACACATCGATCATGGACCATATTTCCTGAAGAAGGAGTACCATGACAGGGGGAGAAACATGAAGCAGCAAGAAGCAGCTTGATAGGGGGAGTACTTGGGCACCTTGTTTTCCATTGATGAAAAAGGGGGAGAGAATGTTGGAAGGGCAAGAATATTGCCATCAATTACAAAGGAGGATATTGTTAATCAAGGTTTTCATTGATGTCAATATGACCTTGACTAAGATGTCAATATTCTTGAGATGCGTGGTTCTAGATGATGATGTCATAACTCTTGGTTGATAATGATGCCAACAATGAAGATGTCAAGCCACTAATGAAGAATTTTTTCTTGAACAAGTCCTTGAACTAACTATAATGTTGCCGAGTGTCAATCATGTGCCTTGATTAGTGATCTAGACCATAGGTGCCAATATGCAAGCCTTTGAAGTGGAGAACTATAATTGAGAAGTCATACACGTGATCATGTAACACTCTTGAAGAATGACCACAATTTCACATAATTGGAAGACTTCTTTGTAGATTTTGACAAATTAATGAAGGATGCACTATGAAATATCACTGCACTAGTACATGATGACATTGTTGATACATGATGCTACATGAATGTTGCACTCATACATAATTACTCTATGATCCTATGATGACATTGATAACAATGAAGAAACCAAAGAATGAAGAAGACATGATGTCCCAAACATTTCTCATGATGTCCCAAACTTTTTATGCATTAAATTTAAGGATAGTCACAAAGAAAAATATGTTTCACCATCTTAGAGGCATAATTTTTTTGTGCGAGCTTCACCATCCTTTAGAGCATAATTTTAGCTTTCCAATGAGCCCTTACTTGTCCTGAAACTCCTAGTAGTTTTTGAGATATTGAATTTTTAAGTTTAGAAAAATATATTTTTTTAGCCAACCGACCTACACTCACAGATTCATGTTGGCCTCCCTCCAAAGGATGTGAAACTTTTTTTACAGTCAAAAATCCACTATAAATATGGATTAAATCTTCATTTTTTCATCATGATTTCGGTCAAAAAACAGAGTGAAGAGTAATTAGAGTTCATAATTCGTAAATTTGAAGAAAAGAAGCATCAAACTTAAGGAGTAAAGCATATGGTTGGATAGTTATTGGTTATAAAATAGAGATTGGCACCTCCAGGCAACTGTATAGTTCTCAGATTGGCTGTAACAGTTTCAGACATGTTCTTAACATATGTGAATATATTTGAAGGATTGGATTTGTGGAAATGTGCATAGATTTCCAGTGGCATAATCCATAACATAATTGTAGAAGCTTCAAAGAAATTCAAACTTGTGATGAAGCCACATGGACTTGTGATTCAGTGTTGATTCAGATCTATAACAATTATATTGATTTTTCCTCAAGTCCAATAATCGATGTTTGGTAAAATTGTGCAGGTACAATGAAAAAAAAAATTCGAATTGGAACATACCTACTATATCACTCTATACAAAAATTTGAGCAGTGAATGGATAGTTCAAGTTGTGGCTTTGAAGATCGAATAGGAATCTATTGAAACAATCCTCAGAATTACAAGGTTCAATCCCATATAAAAGCTTTGAAGCCTTAACAACTAGCTGTGGTAAACTAAACACAAAATTCTTGGATCTTCAACTGTCATTTGTGAAGTTACCTATAGGAGCTCTGTCCTGTAGCTTGCAAGGGATTGTTGCCATTGTAGTAGCCCAGATTTCTAGCTAAGGAAACATTATAGCTCAGCTTGTAGATGCTCTTCCTATGGTAACTCGATTGATTAAAGAAGTCTTGCACCTGTTTGGAGGACATAATTACAACAGTGGTTTTGAGCGATGATTGAAATTATTGTAGACCCTTTTTGAAGGCTTTGTTATGCCTTGTTGAAGGAGAATTGATGACTTAAGAAGTTTGGAGCATCTCTAGTACTATTGAAGATCCCTTGAAGTCCAGTGTGTAGATATTGTGAAGACTTGATTTGAAAAGACTTGTGAAGACTTTGCTGAGCATACTTGAAGATTTAGAGCACAGCTTGGAGAAGCCTTAATTTCTTGGACAACTTATTGAAGCAATCATGAGGTGACCTTGGAGAAATAGCTTGGGTAATATGAAGAGCAGTGGTGACACCTTTTGAAGTGATCAAGATTGTCATTGATGAAGTGACGTGGAGACTAAGTGAGGGGATAGATGAATATTATCAGAGCTCATTGAAGAAGACATTGGGAGCTGTGAAGAATAACCAAACATATTTTGACGAAGGGAAGATAGGGTTGGAGCCCTAAAGGATAGGAGTCCTCAAGAGACCAAGTTGGAGCCTATACCAAATATAGCGTTGGAACCCTTGAGGTTGGTGCCTCAGAATTGACATGGTTGGTGCCATGGAAGATAGGGTTGGAGCCCTAGAGGATAGGAGTCCTCAAGAGACTAGGTTGGAGCCTGTACCAGATATAGGGTTGGAGCCCTTGAGGTCGGTGCCTCAGAATTGACAAAGTTGGAGCCTTGGAAAGACTAAGTCGGTGCTTGGAACAATATAGGTTGGAGCTTGGAAGACTGGAGTCTTCATCTATGGTTGGAGCCCTATATCATTATTGTACTTTACTTATTTTAAAGAAGAAATTAATAATAATATCTATTCAATCATTGTTCATTTTTGTGTTCTAAATATAAGTGATCTAACTGGTAAAATTAACAATTGAAAATAAATATTGATTCACCCCCCTCTCAGTATTTCCAACAAATGGCACCCTCACACCCATTATAACTTCCTTTGCCAAACATAATAGTTGGTGTTTCGAAGGGAATATGGGTTGACGCCATCCATGGCTATGCTGAGTCGTAGAATTCATACTTCATCCTTGATTTTTTTTTCCACGTATCCTCTATATGCTTCATGGCTATTCGCATAAATCCCAACCCACTTCTGTGTGAGGCATACCATCCCTGAAACATATCTAATTCTTTGCAATGAAAGAGCCTTTGAATCATTGGGATTATAGGCATTTCCCTCAATAAATTGAAAGGAGGACCACGTGATTTATCCTTTTTTTATTTATTTATCATACCTGTCATGCCCACATTTCGGACATATCTATTTGTCTGCATATTCTCCTCTATATAGAATACAAACATTTGGACAGGAATTATATGATATGTACTCAATACCCAACATTTTCAACAATTTCTTTGCCTCTTCGTAGCTACGGGGAAAGACATTATCATTTGGAAGAACCTCATCTTTGAATAACACGTTGTTGGTGATC
Organism: Pinus albicaulis; assembly: GCA_034641835.2. NCBI lineage: Eukaryota > Viridiplantae > Streptophyta > Pinopsida > Pinales > Pinaceae > Pinus > Pinus albicaulis. The sequence continues at coordinate 891,844,856 of CM076573.1, forward strand.
ATGGAAAATATTAAATGTACATTAATGCTGATATAATTATTAACATTCATAAAATTGACCATTTTTAATGTTCATTTTTTTATTATATTTCTCAAATTTATATAAGGGAGGAATTTATGGTAACTTGCCTCAAAATTTCCGAGAAACATGCATTCGACAAGCCAAAATTTTCTTTCAAGTTGTACAGTAACATCGTTGTCCCCAACTGGGTAGATTTTGACTGACTGCAAAGTCCAAAGAGAGGGGTGGTGGAATAAAAATTAAGGCTTTCGAAAACGGTTTTAGCAATATGAGCATCATCCCCTAGCTGATCATAGTTTTGGAATGCATCTAATAATATTGTCTCCAAGGTAGTCATATCCCTTAAGTAATCATCCATACAACCTTTTATTTGATTTCCTCCATTGCCAGCTTGTGAAGAACTACTATTTCTATAGTCATTCCTAATTGGTGAATTTGGACGTAGCGGGAATTGAATCGGTGGTTGTTTCAACCATTCTTGCTATCGTTCCTCTCTGATTTTTTCTCTTAATTCAACCTTCTATCGATTTTACATTGGCGCGAGGTGCAACGGAATATGGTAGGTAGGTCACTCATCATCACTAGAATCCCAATAATTAAAAAAATATATATTTGAATACGATTAGTACAAAATCTATGATATCAATTAATAAGAACGTTGACTATCGATGATTAATTTGTTTGACGTTTAAATAATTATATTAATATACCAAACAATTATTATTACCATCATTGTCCCAGGATTGTGGCTAGAAGATGCAATATTTTTACAATTGGCAGGGTGAAGCGGTTGTCCATTTTCATCTACCAAATGAGCCTTGCGGTATGTTTCTCGTGATAAGAGCTTTTGATGTTTTAGAGCTGTTTGAAATTTTTTGCATCTGAACTAGATTCTGAATCTGCATGAACCTACAAATTTTCATACATTATAAATTTTATTAAGATGATTAACATGGATAAAAAACATAAACTCAATTAGATAATGAAAATATAAATAAAATCTAAAGTAAATATTAGTCTTGAGATGGATAGTGAGAACTCTGTGATGGACTTTGAGAAATACTATGGAACGAGCAGGATTTTGAAGAATTGTCCATTCGATATAATTATGATATTTTATCCCTACATTTGAGCAAAATCAACAATAAATTTTAGTGTACACACCTAAAAGTAATTTTGGTTCCTTAAAAATGGACTTATTTTTATCGGTGCTTATGTACATATAACCGCACTGGTACATTTTAGTTACTACTCACCAATGCCATTTTATTAAATGACACATGTATGCACTGTTATTAATTGATGCACTAGTGACAAAAACCCGCAAATAAAAAAAGTGCAACTTTATTTTTTGAAAGTGAAAAAAACGGTAAATTGTAAAAAAGGGCAGAAAAATATTTTTGAAAATTTAATTTCATAAAAGAATTCTTTAAATACTAAACACTTTTCATTATTTCACTATTTTTGCAAAAAAAACCAGCCAGAGATTTGCATGAGACATAGCTGGAGCAAGAGAGCACGAGAGCACTCTGGAGGAGTGAAATACTTTCGAACATAACTATTCAGACAATCAGAATTCCAAACCTCTGGTGATTCAAACCCTGTAGCATATGATTTCAAACAACCTTGTGATTAAATTTTATTGTTTTTTTACATTTCCTGCAGTATTTTTTACGCAGTAAGTAAAAATTTTAAATTTGATGTTCATTTTCAAAAAAAAGAAAAAAACCATTTTATTCTAGACCCTTCATACTTTTTGTTTCTGCCCTTACTTCTTCCTATTTCTGTGATTTTAGAATTAGGTCTTTTCATTTTATATTTATAGAGTTTTTATTGCTATTTATATAGGCCTATGACATCTAACCCACAGGATGACTTGCATAGTCAGATCCCAATCCATGTCGGCCCTTGCATGAATTTTTAAAATACTATTTTTTTTTTAATCGGTGTGCCATGCGTAACCTAGCACACCGGTGCATTGGCTTATCACAACACACCACGCACTTACTGTTTGATATATATATATATATATATATATATATATATATATATATATATATATATATATATATATATATATATTTAAATCCGTGCGCCTTATGTAAAATAGGGCACTGGTGTGCTATTTCATTATAGCGCACCGCGCATGTACTGTTTTGCAAAAATAAATTTTATTTTGTATTAATCGGTGCACCATGTAACATATAACACACTGGGTCTCCTTGTTGACAGAGAGCACCATATGGTGGTCCCCTGTTTGCGTGAGACGTGTATAAGAATAGGCCGCACCGTCTCCTCCACGACACCATATGCTACAAAAACTAACACTAGATGAGTTTTTATTATTTTGTCTATGTTAATTGGTGTAGTGGTTAACATATAACTCACCAGTGCTCTGCATTGACTTAGATAACTGTACGGTGTTTTATACTATTTTGGCAGTGCATTCATAAGAACACGACGCACCAATGTCGATGCGTACAACATAAAAAGCACACCGGTTTCTTGATATATTTTTTTTTACCTAAAAATTTGATGATTTATTTATAAAATATATTAATGAATGATATGGTACAGGTTTCATATTGATAAATAAATGGCTGACAAGATATCAAGTAACAAAAATACTAATAACACATCATGAAAAGCAAAAAAGGAAATTTCTTTTTAAATTCTTTACAAAAAAGATTATTTTGGAACTATATGTAAGTTTAACTAATATGTATTTTTTACTGTGTATCATGCAAAGCCACAAAATGACAAAACTCGATATGATTATTTTTTATCTAAGACCAGAAGAGCCTAAAAGCTTGATGGAAAAATTGCAAAATGATGAATTAGGTGAATGAAAAAATACTATCGATCCAATATGAGTTTATTTTCTCAATTTTCACTAATAATATACTTAAAATTATTAGATAGTATGTTTCAAACAATATATCAATTCACATATGTTCAATGTTCTACAGGGGCCAACAACTCAAAAAAGGAATGTTGTTCTAAGAAAATAAAATAAATAGAACATGCAAATGAAAATGAATTTCTCCTTAGCTCATCTAGAGTAGTGCTGGAGGTTAATGAAAGGGGGAATTTTTTTTGCAAAAGTTTGAGGGATCTAGTGGAATGAATGTATAGACATTCTTTCCACTTACAATACAAAAATCAATTGAATGATTCCGAGAACCAAATTTTATCTAAACTATGGGAAGATTTTTCAGAGAATTGGTCAATGAGACATGTCAGACTTCTAATAGAAAAAATGTACACAAAAATAAAATAAATGAAAAAGTAATATTCCTTTAAATGTTTTTCTAGAGTTATTTATAAATATAATTTATAAAGATCACTTTTGTTATATTTACTTTCATATATGAATATAAAAATTAAATAGTTTATTGTCATGTTACATTTTCAGGAAGATTATGAAAATATCAAAAGATGAATGAGCTAATATCAGAAATATGCCAGCAGAAATGTCCAAAAGGGTGTACAAGGAGATGGTCAAAGAAATGGAGAAAATTGCATCGTAGGAGGAGCCATATCAACAAGGACGTGCTTCAAATGTAATATGTAATTATTGAATTTTTTGATCATTAGGTACAATAAATAGACAATTTAGCATGAAATATTAATTTTCAAGTGTTTTCTTGCAGAAAATAAAAGAAAATGGAACCCATTCAGCACATTAAATAGGACGACAAGGAAGAAAAGGGTTGATATCTAAGTTTGTGAGTAATTGTTGCTTCCTTATAACAACTTAACTAGATTTCATTTTTGTATATTTTAAGTTTTTTGAGAACAATCATCATTGAATTTCTTCAAACAGGTGCTAACATACATAGAAGAACCATCAGACGAATTGATTGACATTGGCTTAAATATGGGTTGTGAGTATATGTTGCCATATCAGGAATTAATTGTGGAATTTGTAAGCATCTATCGATCTTGTTTTACTTAGTTCTGTCTATAATTAATAGAACAAAAAAATATTTTATATTAAATATATGATTTTTTATGGTGTATAAAACTTGCAGGAAACAAATTATGGTAGTATGCCAACAGACGAAATTTTGAAAGATGCCATGAAATTAGGTTTTGAAAGAATGTGTATAGTCCATGAGTCAATTTTTGCTATGTTACGTCATTTCTTTTCGATTTACATTGACGTATGTTATTTAATATTGCAATTTTTATTATTCTCACCAATGTATATACACTCATTACAATTTATTTTTATGTTTGTATATGGAAGGTGAAGAAGAAGAAAACAACCAACACCATGAACAAAACATTCCTCAAAATAACCTAAGTCATGAAAGTGGCTTGAGCAATGACAACAGTTCAAGCAAAGAATGATGAAAATTATGTTAGGATATCAAAGCAAGGCCTTGTATTTTTTGAAATATTTGTCTGTGAAATCATAAATTTTGTTTAATGTAATGGACATAGTGTCCCAATTGAATGACAAAGGGATACCAATAACTGTCCCATTTTGTATGAAAAAGACTGTATTATTCATATATATATATAATAAAATATGTTCTAATTTATTCTGTTGTGTTCTCCATTGTTGCTGTGAAATGTAACACCACTGATTAAATTTATGGATGATTAAATATTATAGTGAAGAGATATTAAATCTTATGATATGATATAACAAATTAATCCAAACATCACACTCAAATGCACTAATAAAAATTTAATTGATATGAATACTGTTATAAGATATGTGTCGTCTTTTGATGAATAATGAATTTTAAAAAATCACAATAATTATCATATGATATAACAAATCAATCCAAACATCACATTCAAATTCATTAATAAAAATTTAATTAATATGAATAATGTTATAAGATATGTGTCGACTTTTGATGAATAATGAATTTAATAAAATCACAATAATTTCACTGTCACGGGTCAATCTTTCTAAAAAATACAAAAAGAACAACGATGCATATTAGTTAGTGTACACCGATGTGTTTGTATGATACAATGAACCGGTGCGTTTCTACGACCTATGGGCTCTGCACATATACCAATCCCAATTATAACTCTCGGTCCGTTTTTGCGATAGTGTGCACCAGTGCATTTATGTGAGACTACTCACCTGTGTGTTTGTATGACCTATGGGAACCGCACAAATACCAATACAAATTAGAACAATCAGTGCATTTGTGTGATACTTCAAACGTATGCGTTTATGTGAGACTACTCATTGGTGCATTTGTATGACCTATGGGCACCACACAAATGGCAATACAAATTAGAACAATCAATGTGTTTGTGTGATACTGCGCACTCGTGGGTTTCTATAATTCTATGAACCGGTGTGTTGATACGACCTATGGGCACCGCACAAATCCCAATACTAATTACAATGACCCACTGCGTTGTATTACCTACAGTGCACTCGGTGCGGTTTTAGACCTTGACGGCCCAATGCATGCACATTCGACTGCCTCAAGCCGACCATCTAGATGACATGCACTGGTGTGTTGACAACTGAGTAGCGCACCGATGAAAAAAACATCCGTAATAAAATATAGCCGCCAAATTTTTTTAGTTGTGTTGAAATTCTATTAGAAGCTCCACGAAAACCTCCGTTACGAAAAATGAATGTTGTAGATTTTTTTTTTTACAATTTTGGCCAATTTTATAACACTAAAAACCTCCTTTATAACCTCCGCTAGAGGGTATTTTCCTTGTAGTGGAATGGGATTTGAAGAAAAAATTTAGCATCACCACAAATCGTAATTAATTCTAAGCACAAACTCATTATAATCACTAGATTCCATGAGTTCTTGATGCTTTCAATTTTATAGCAAATTACAAGTGATTTTTTTTGTATATAACATCGTCTAATGATTAGCTAATAAATGAGATCAAAATTTTTTGGTGCATATTTATGTTGTGCAAGGGAGATGTGTTGTTTACTCTTCTTGCGGTTAAACATAAAGGATGAGATAGGCTCACCGAAGTTCATTGCAGAAGGACATGAAAAAACATATATGACGAAGCTTGTCATGCCTGAAATAATAGAGAACCTATCAATGGAATCTAAAAATGGCTCTACAAAAATAGATTCCATTCCAACACCTACTGCAACACTCAGATTTGTTATAAATACTAGTGGATTTGTCCCAAAAGACTCTATTTCCTCATGTTCATCAGACTTTCCATCTCCATCATGATAATTTTTGTCCAACGAAGCTTGAAGTGCAACTCAACATCCTTCTCAGAACCCAAAAGTACATGATCAAAGTATGCCCAATACCCGGTGTATATAAATTTTAGTGTAGCAATATTTATCGGCATAAATAAATAGGAATCTAGTTCATCTTTTGAAGGAAAATAATATATACATTCACTGCATGGTTGATAATTTTGTGAGTTCATTTTTTTTCACCTTTATTTTTCTCTTCTGACGATTTTATTGAACTCTTGCTTTGTTAGAGCTTGATCTACTTCAACCATGTCAAATTCAGACATCCATTTGTCAGCAACATTATAAATATTTAAATTCCATGTATATTTAGGGCATCTAGGAGGCCCAATCCAAAAATTAATACATTGCTGCTATTAACCCATTTCTATAGTGTTAGTTTTCTATCCTTTGAAAATTTAAACATATAGAGTGGATTCCCTAAGTTCATACTTTGCATATAATGGGAGAGATGTACCATTGGATTGCAGCCTTTTAATAGGATAGGAGAGCCCTTAGTGTCAATATTATCTAGATAATATTGAACAAAAAAATTTAAAGTTGTTTTAGGTTAAGAATATCTTCAAATTCACACTCTAGCATGACATTTTGGTATTATTTCAGCCATCATGGATCTATTGCAACTATTAGAATGAGAAATATAGTTTGTATCGTTGTTGCTACAACTTGATCTATAATAAGAGGTTTTCTACTCAACTTCTCATAAGGATCTATTCAACGACAATGAAATTTACCTTTTAGGTTGTGGATCAACCTTCTCTTTCCAGAGTTTACACGAGAAAACATGAGGAAGGATGTTGCTTAATATCAATTGGGGGTAAATTTATTAGTTTATTTTAGCTAAAACATTTATCTTTATCGCCAAATTCCTAATTAGGCATTCATGAAAATAAAATAACAAAAGTGACATTCTCAATTTAAGCACCTGGAAAATTAAAAGGGAAAAAAAGAGAGAAAAAAACTAAACAAGCAACCTTCACCCACTCTAGAAGGACGTTATCATGTGGAGACCCATCTGAGTTAAGGAGACCACCCCATTTTTCATAAAAGAATTGAGATAATCTTTTGACAAAAATAAATTCTTGATAAATTTCATGAAATTGTTGCTAAGCTTCATGATAGCTACATAAACTAAACTTTTACTACCTATAATAGATCAATGATGGTAGAAAATAGTGAAAACCATAAGTTGATGTTGTAGAAACTAATAAAAACGATACATCCAACATCTTAAATTAAAAATATCAAATTTTGTAAATAAATTTTCTAAATGAGACAAAATACCATAATGAATAGACTTCTTGGCGAGTGTGTCAGGTTTCATCATCATTTTTCTTAAAGATTGCATGTTCCCGTTATTAAGAAAATACTCCATACAATGCTAGGAAACATGACTGTTGATCCTGTGAGTAAGTCCATGTTGACTAGAATATATGATTGAGCATTCTCTTTGGATGAAAAAACATTGAAAACTGCCACAATTGAAGATAATAAAAGACAAGAATAGTGGGAAATATGAAAAATTCAAAACTAGCACAAGGTTTAGAATGTTCACTGTTCAACATTTGCAAATAAAATGAGCGATTCACATAGAATTCTTTAAATGTTATACTTATGCCTAATCAAAACTACTTGGGAAAGAAAAATAACTCTAAGGACTACAACAAAATGCTTGTTAGTTCAAAATTTATTTTAACTATATTTGCTAAAGGACACTAATAAAAATCCTTTTAAAACATATTTCAAGGTGCCTAAAATATGCACAATTGAATGTACAAAAACAATATTACTACAACATTAACAATTATCTCCATAAGATCATCTAGGTGAGGAGAAATAAAATATTTCTAGATAGAGCTCTAAAGTTTTAACACCATTATGAATACAATATTAAAATGCCATTTATGGAAAAAAATTTAGATGATTGGAAGTCCCTCGAGAAAATAATGGTTTCTTACCAATAATAAGGAGAGCATATGGAGAGGCACCAATGATGGGAAACCCCAGGCCACCAATTATCCCTACGTTGATAATTTATAGAAGCATATCACTGTCATCTGACAAAATATTAGCAACGTTTAGCATTAAAAATCCATAGAAAACCACTAAAAACGGGTTCCCACTCAAAGTTTTTGAACATGGTCATATACATTCTTGAAATCAATATGTTGCTGATATTTGTGAAACATACAAGTAATTATCATACCATGAATATCTTTTTATTTAATAAAATAAAATTGTAAAAAATAAATATAAATGAAATTGAAAGGCCCTCAAAATCAAAAGGTCTAAGAGAATCTTAGTAAAATTAATCAAGTAAAACATACATTGTTTTAGATAAATCAACAATATTTTTTCAACATATTCAAAGAAAAGTGAGATCACCTCAGCTATGAATTCATGTTTCTCTAGACAAGTAGTTTTTTCCATTGACTTCTATTGAACATAAATGAAATTGTAATAGGATGCATAAATAAATAAAGTTTTCAAAATATAAGCTTATGGTGGACCCAAGAAATAAAGAGGAAGATATTGTATTGTTTGTTAAATTAAGATGTTAATTTTCATTTAGTCACAATTGTTTGTTAGGTGTGATGCTATTAATAACATTGTGAAAATTTAGTTTGATATCAAGTGTTGCAAATAATTTATGGTCATTTCAATGACTTACACACACACACACACACACACAGATATATATATATTCCTTTCGATACCCTTCTGAAACAGGGCTAGTTTTCGAATAAAACAGAGAATAAATTTGGAAATATTACTGTGGCACTATGGTTGAAAAATAAAGTCAAGTTATAAATATTATATAACTAGAACATACAGTGAGATTTACCGAAATATTAGTAATATTAGAATCCAAAACCAATTGTGAAAAATGTTCCTACCACCTCAACTTGCTCACACATTGAGACAATTCATTATTTGTAAATTTATGTGAAGTTATAAACTTACTTCACACTATTAACATAATATATTCTAGATAATGTTGGAAATATGATGCCATATGTTGTCCTTGATGGAAACCTACTTGATGAAGTTTTCCTTAATGTAAACCTACTTAATGAGTTTCCTTTTGATATCAACCTATTAGTTAAAGATGTAAAAATGTTGTTTCTATAGGTCAGTTCAGATGTGACAGAAAAAGGAATTCCAGTAAGTCCCAGAAAAATGAAACAGGAAATATTTCTCAATATATATGCAGGTTTGATGAAGGCATCCCACATATGAAGGAAATTTATATGCTACTTGGTATATAGGCAACCCGTGCATACATCTAGAATTAGTATATATGCAATTTTTATGAAGAGAAGTCGCGTATACACACGGGTATGAAGAAGAAAAGTCGCGTATACCTTTTGCGCTCTAAAATTATGATACCAAGTGGCATTACCATGGTATTAGCCCACAGTATTGAGCGTTGTATCATCTATTTGATTTCGTCCAAGCATACCATCGACACTTGTGTGGTTTTGGCTCATGGTATTGATAAAGGCTAATCCTATATAAGGAGCAAAAGATCATAGTGCTAGTGTGTGCATGTGTTTGGGTATTTAATGAATACTTTACTTTGAAGTATATCTGCATGGAATGGGCCACAATTTATTGTTAGATCTGAGATAATAATTCACCTATAAATACAATGATCAATGAGGATCTCTAGACCTAAAATGACTATGTATTTTCTAGATCTGTTTATGGAATGTTTATATCTGTGATCTGGTGAATGTTTGCTGAAGTGAAGGGTAAGATCTGAGCTGATTATTTATTCTAAAGAGTTGCGCAGTCCTATAATGTTTGTAGATATATATATGCAGGTTTGTCTCTGCAAAATCGCATATATACGCAGGTTCAGTTAAGAAAAAGTGTGTATGGGATATAGGGTTTTGCTGAAGTATGTGGAAGGAAATTTATGATTTGTCTTGTTGTATTACTGATGTCTGTCAATGATGTATTCATTGTTTTGATATTGCTTATGCTACTAGTTGATTATGTATTAATATGATCAGTAACTAGGTGATTCAATATGATGAATTTTTTTTACTGAATAAGGGTTATATAAATTTGAAAAAATATGTCTAAATGTCTCTGATATGTTATGAGTCTGATGAGATTCTTGAATTTAGTATATAAAGATCTATACGCAGGTTCATCCATAAGAAAGCGCGTATATACGTAGGTTGCAGTAAGTGAAGTAGTGTACACATTTGGTTTTATGAATGATCAGGGTTACAGTTGATTCAATGTGTTGAGGCAGTGGTCTGGGTTTAGTTCTGATATTATGGTTATAACGATCTCTCTATGAATTGAGGTTGTAATTAGTTAAGTGATTGTTTTCTACAATGGTTGGTTCAGTATTCGAGTGTTTGGTTGATAAATGATTCAGTGAATGATTTGACAAAATTATGAGCTTGAGTTTGAAGTATGTTCTTTGGGCTTAAATGAGTGGAGTGGGTCCATTATGAAAATATGATGAAAAGACGCCTACAAGTTTTGTTGTGTTGAAGTTTTTTTGATCCAATATGAAAGTTGATCAAACGTGGTCCACGGTGGTGTTGAGGGTCGAAGCATTCAGTAAGGGGGTCATAGCTACCTTCCAATGGTAGCTGGTAAACGAGATCAGGGGGTACTACCTTCCTTCCATGAGTGGCTGGTAATCGAGAAGGAGGGGGTTGTAGCTCTCTTCCAGTGGTAGCTGGTAAATGAGATCAGGGGGTTAGAGCTCCCTTCCAGTAGCAGCTGGAGAACGAGAGAAGGTTGCAGCCTTCTATAGGTAGATGCATACGTACTGATATGAGTTTACATCAGTAAAATTATTGTAGGCAGTCTTACATCTAATAAATATTGAAGACATAGATGACAATAATGGTGGTTTTCTCCCGAATTGGATTTCCACCTTAAAATCCTAGTTTTCATGTGTATTTCTTATGTGTGATGATTTATTCTATTCTTACTTCACATGCTTACTGCTTTCTAAATATCTGATAAATGAATCATGCATTGATTTAACTAAATAATTATCTACATGATAAAATCTTTGGTCATACACAAGTTTGCTTAAGGATATCCGCATGTATACGCTAGTTGGCTTCATTAAAGTCCCGTTTAGAAATCAGTAATGAAAAATTAAAAGTTTTAAGTAAGTTATAAATATTGATTCACCCTCCCCCCCCCCCCTCCTCTGAGTATTTTTCCCAAAAATTGGTATCAGAGGAGGTCCTTCTATAGAAGCTTAATCAATTAAAAGGAGATCTATCTCAATGGGAAGGAAGCAAAAGAATAAGGCTACTGAAAGGAAGAATATATCTCTGAAAATGTATGCAGCAGAAAATGAAGAAGATGAAACAGGTATTGATTGTTGTTCTTATGATTCACTTCCTTGTGCATGCGATGTTGAAGACTGTGAATATGAAAGTAAAATTAATCTTATGGATCTAGAAGCAGAAATTGTTAATCTCAAGAATGAAGTTGAAGATCAATAGATTCTATTTAATGAAAGGGAATGTATCTTGAAAGATATGATTTCTAGATTGAATGATCAGTTACAAGAAAGAAAGGCAATTGAGAAACTAAACAAAGAAATGATAGATCAGTGTCAAAAGATACAAAATAAAGTAACCAATCACAGTGAAGGACTTGAAGCTTAAATCATCTCTTTCAAAGAAGATCTGGAAAAATCAAATAAGAAGAATGAAGAACTTCTACAAATATTTGAAGAATAAGAAAATGGGTTGAAAGAAGAGATTCTAAAATTGAATGAACAAGTAGAAGAAGAAAGAAGGGTCAAAGAAGGTATGAAAAATCACTGCCAAATATTGGAAATTGAGGTAAACATTTTAAAAGGTAAATTAGAAGAAAAGGATAAACATTTGAGGTTTCAAGACAGTACTAAGATTCTGGATAATATTCTTAGTATTCGAAGGTCTCCTTCTATTAAATTTGGTCTTGGTTTTCATGAAATTTTTAAAGGAGAATATAGTTCACAAGAAAGTGGTAAAGATTCAAAGGATATCAATGAAAAACCTAAAGTGTTTAAAGAGATAAAAGGTCAACCGAAAATCATGAATTCTCAAAGGAAATCATTCGCTCCTAACTATAGAAGTAAAAATCAATTTTATCCTTTGATCAATAATGTTGAATGCTTTGTATGTCATAATTATGGGCATGTTGCATCCAATTGAAAAAGCGGATTGTTTTAGTCGCAGACAAATAGACTCTACACAGAAAGGTTGACAACTCCGAAGTACTCATGTTTCTTTAAGGGTTATTGTTTTTCATGCAACCAGTTTGGACATAAAGTTATCAATTGCAATAGAAGGAACATGAGGCAAAGTTATTATGATACCTTTGTTCCCTTTTATGGTCACATAAGATGTTATTCTTGTAACAAGTTTGGGTATATAGAAAAGGAATGCACGAACATATCAATGAATCATTAAAAACAACATGAAAGTCAAACAAATGATATCGTAAGACCAACGAAAGTTGGATTCACCAAATTTAATGTTGACAAGCATAAAGAAGAAAAGATAAGATGCGGTCTTTCTCTTTGTGCAATTAAAGACAAGGATGAATGGTACATCGACAGCGGATGTTATCATCACATGACTGGTTATAAGAGTCAGATGGAGTCTCTCAAGAAAAATCAAGATGGTAAGGTTATTCTTTCCAATGATGCTCCGGAAAATATTTTTGGAAATGGTAGAGCCATAATTAACAAAAATAGAAGGGCAGTTGATACCTTATTATTTCAAGGCCTAAAACAAAACTTATTAAGTGTAGGTCAAATGGCAGATAAAGTAAATATAATTGTGTTCACTTCAACCAAATGCAAGGTTATGAACAAAGAAACTAGAGAATTCATAGCAAGGGGATACAAAAACGCTAATAAATTATATGTGTTTAAAGATCTAACCTCTCGCAGATGTGAGGAGGATTCAGATTCCGACTGAAAGAATTCAATGCCCATTGCATTCTGCCATTCTTGAAAGAATAATGTTATCTTCAATTGCAATGTGTAAAGGATGGTTTGGTAATTCTGGTTATTTATATTTCTGATAGTGCATCCGATGTGACAACAGAATACATGTACAGAATGTATATGTCCAAGGGGATATGGAGTTGGTGAAATTTTATGTATTTCACTTTCTATACACAGGTATCATAAACTAAAGCCGTGTATACACACGAGCTCTGTTGGAGACAATTTTGTATGTTTTTCTCTGATAAGAAAAACAGTGAGTCAGACTCAAGATCAATTTCTGATAGGCTGCTAACAGTTGTAATTTTCTTGATCTGATGTTAATGGTTACAATATGCTGATATGATATGGTCAGTCTTGACTATGAACAAGAAGAAAATGTTCAGGGGGAGCATTAGCCTAACTACTAATGTTGCATTGTTGGCATTGTGTTTGATTATTCCTTAATTCTTGTGATGCTCATGTTCGAATGATGTTGTCATGATACATGGATTTATTATGATGAGATTATGGATGATCCCTGATCGCTTTTTGAAGAAGAGTATATTTATTTTCACACGTGGATTTGATGCAAGTCTAATGATTCAAATATAATTACATAACATGCAGATTTTGTTGCTGACGATGTTTGTCATGAATGAGGCCTATTGTACTTGATTCCTACACATGTTACATCGTGATTATGAAATAAATATAAATCATGAAGACCTTGGTGATAACATATCACATGGATTATTTCTTGATACATATTGAATATTGACGAAATTGTTCTGCTATGATAATTCTTCTTGGCAAGAATATGATGTTGTTGCAAAGATCTTGAAGGCTTGGTTACTGATGTGCTTATGCTACAACTATTGTATGACACCTGAAGACATGGCTACATTGTATTATCTTTCTTCTCTCATATATTGTTGATACAAGTCTATGGTGTTTTCTCATGCTATATGATGCCTCTCTACTCTATCCTATTTTATGATGATTCCCACATATGTTTCTAAAAAGGGGAAATTCCAAGTTCACCTTGATGAAGACAAGAGATTGAGTTGATAGCTGATTTCTATAGAAAGATACTATGATGTTGAAATCATAGACCCGATTAGAGGTTGATTATATTGAACTTTACACACGCTTTTGATTGACATACATGGTTTGGTGTTGACGGGTACAACTGCGGTTATGGTTTTCAAGCTACATTTTCTTATTTGACTATCTACTTCATGAAGATGCTTTGATGAATAGGTTCTTGAAGGTGTTCAGGATGCACAAGCTTAGGGGGAGCACATGCCTTGTTGAAAAGGATGCATTGTTGGTATTCTGATTGGTTTCTGATTTATTATCTCTCTCTTGAGATATTTTGGTCCTAGTTATAAAAATTCACATCTGTAATTTCATGCAAAAGGTCATGTTGAGACCTATGATGTAAAATTTTTATATTCAGTCATGTAAGGAATTGTTCAAATTTTGTAAACCCACTTGGTTGGGTAGTTGAGTCAGATATGTAATTCCAGTTGGTTGGATCATTGATGTAATTATGAGTCTTTGGTGATAGGAAAGGTCATGATCCGTTGAGTTATAGAGTCATGTACTTCATTGAAAAAAAAATCTGAAGATTCAGCATGAACTTAGGGGCAACATGGTCAATACAGTGCACATCAGATCTGCAACGCTCTTTTTTTACAAGGAAAGACAAACCTTGTTTTGATATTGATCCACCCTTTTCCCTTAATTTCAAAGGGGGAGAGTATTTTTGTGTGTGAATAATGGTTATGATTAATGTATATATCTGTTGTCGTGATCAAACTCCATCATGGTTGCCATCAAGTCCAAAGGGGGAGATTATGGGCAATATGATGTAATATGTTGTCCTTGATGGAAACCTACTTGATGAAGTTTTCTTTAATGGAAACCTACTTGATGAGTTGCATTTTTATAGCAACCTATTTACTAAAGATGTAAAAATGATGTTTCTACAGATCAGTTCAGATGTGACAGAAAAAGGAATTACAGTAAGTGCGAGAAAAATGAAACAGGAAATATTTCTCAATATATATGCAGGTTTGATGAAGGAAACTTGTGTATGAAGGCAATGTATATGCTACTTGGTATACATGCAACCCGTGTATACATCCAACATTATTATATACGCAGTTTTTATAAAGCAAAGTTGCATATACACGCCAATATGAAGAAGCCAAGTCGCGTATACCTTTGGCGCTCTAAAATTATGATACCAAGGAGAATTACCATGGTATTAGCCCACAATATTGAGCGCTGTATCATCTATTTGATTTTTTCAAAGAATACCATCGACACTTGTGTGGTTTTGGCTCATGGTATTGATAAAAGCTAATCCTATATAAGGAGAGGAAGATCATAGTGCAAGTGTGTGAATGTGTTTGGGTATTGAAAGAATACTTCACTCTGAAGTATATATGCATGGAATGGGCCACGATTTATTGATAAATCTAAAACAATAATGCACCTATAAATGCAATGATGGATCAGGATCTCTAGACCTGAAATGACTATGTATTTTCTAGTTCTATTTATGGAATGTTTAGATATGTGATCTAGTGAATGTTTGCAAAAGTGAAGGGTAAGATCTGAGTTGATTATTTATTCTGAACAGTTGCGATGTCTTGTAATTTTTGTATATCTATACGCAGGTTCATCTACGTAAAAGCGCATATATACTCAAGTTCGGTTAAGAAAAAGCGCGTATGGGATCTAAGGTTTTGCTGAAGTATGTGGAATGAAATTTTTGATTTGTCTTGTTGTATTAATATTTTCTGTCAATGATGTCTTCATTTTTTTTATAATGCTTATGATGCTAGTTGATTATGTATTGATATGATCAGTAACTAGGTGATTCAATATGATGAATGTTGTTGACTGAATAAGGGTTTTGTAAATCTCAAAATGTATTCCTGAATGTCTCTGATATGTTCTGAGTCTGATGAGATTCTTGAATTCAGTAAATAAATATCTATACGCAGGTTCCTCCATAAGAAAGCACATATATATGCAGGTTGCAGTAAGTGAAGTAGTGTATACATGTTTTTTATGAATGATCAAGGTTATAGTTGATTCAGTGTGTTGATGCAGTGGTCTGGGTTCAATTCTGATATTCTGGTTATAATGATCTCTCTATGAATTGAGGTTGTAATTGGTTAAGTGACTATTTTCTACAATGATTGGTTCAGTATTCGAGTGTTTGGTTGATTAATGATTCATTGAATTATTTGACACCATTATGAGTTTTAGTTTGAAGTATGTTCTTTCGGCTTAATGAGTGGAGTGGGTCCAGTTTGAAAATCTGATGAAAAGAGGCCTACAAGATGTGTTGTGTTGAAGTTGTTTGTATCCAGTATGAAAATTGATGAAACGTGGTCCGCGGTGGTGTTGAGGGTCGAAGCCTTCAGTAAGGGGGTCGTAGCTACCTTCCAGTGGTAGCTGGTAAACGAGATCAAGGGGTAGTGGCTACCTTCTAGGAGTGGCTGGTAAACGAGAAGGATGGGGTTTTAACTCTCTTCTAGTTGTAGCTGGTAAACGAGATGAGTGGGTTGGAGCTCCCTTCGAGTAGCAGCTGGAGAACGAGAGAAGGTTGCAACCTTCTGCAGGTAGATGCCTGCGAATTGATATGATTATGCATTAGTACAATAATGTAAGCAATTTTCCATATAATAAATATTGAATACAAAGACGACAACAGTGGGGTTTTCTCTTGAATTCGGTTTCCACCTTAAAATCCTAGTGTTCATGTGTATTTCTTATGTGTGATGATTTATTATGTTCTCACTACACATGCTTACTACTTACTAAACATCTGATGAATGAATGATGCACTAATTTATGTAAAGAATTATCTGCATAATAAGATCTCTAGTCATACAAACGTTTTCTTAAGGATATATGTGTTTATACGCTAGTTGGGTTCATTAAAGTCGTGTATAGAAATCAGTAAGGAAAGAGTTTTAAGTTTTAAGTTATAAATACTTATTCACCCCACCCCCCCCCCCCCTCTTCTCTTAGCATTTTTCCCAACGGAGAATATACATAGCCAAATTTGGGTGTGAATATGATGACACTACAAACTATCTAATATGAAGGCTTTGCATGTTGGGATATTTAAATTATCCAATTTCTAAAACCCACGATCAACCCTAAGTTTGAAAAAATCAAAATATTGAACTACCCCATCTCAAAAGAAAGTTAAAACCAATAGAACCACCCTATATCAAAAGAAAGTGCCAATCAAAAGAATTTTTTATCTTAACACAATAGTACTAAGGTCATTCTCATAAGTATATGAAAAACACCTACGAATATTGACCATCTTCAAGAGAAAAAAGAACACATCTGTGTTCATTCACTAATAGGGGCTAGAGAATATGGAACCATAATGAAAGAGTCATTGATTTTACTTTATCATTATTCATTTATTTCTCTTGAATTGACAATGGTGAGCCAAGTTTAGCTTTACAAAATCATTATCAAAGATATTGAAATATTTCCAATTGAGAAATAACATTAGAATGAAATGATCACAACCACTTGTTCCAAGTTAGTTGGGCTAAAAAAATGTTGGAAATCCTTAAAGATATTCTGGGAATGGGCTTAGTATTGCAAAATGTGCACACTTTCATGACCTCCTAGTTCCATAACCTCAAACTATACCTCCAAATTCCACCTTAGGTACATTAAGGTGTTGTAATGACCCACGAGAAGGAAACCTGGTAGTATTGCAACCCTTGTAGCAATATTTCTAGGAGCTATGACTAGTAACAATATTGATAACATTAATTTTCAAAGACGGTGAAGATCACTACAATATTATTCTGAGTATCCATTTTTTCTCATAATTCAGAGGTTATTATAAGGGTTTTGAAAATTCCATGATAGCATGGCCTTTATTGTCCAAACCCAAGATGACATATATTGACTAATATAGTTCAACGTAAAACTAGGATATGTAAGCATCTATCTCTTACACTTTCATAAGAAAAAGTTAAATGTTTTAGATACTCTTTTAGGGCCCATTTCTATTTATATGCTAAAATTCATTATATTTCCAAGGAGGGTTTCTAAAACCATATTTTTTTATCATTAACCTATTCTTTCCAAAAAAAAAATATATCTAAGCATATATCCCTTATACTTTCATAAGAAAAAGTCACAATATTTGGGAACCCATTTTTGGATATGCTAAAAGGAATTATATTGGTTTCTAAAACCATGTGAATTATCTTACCATTTATAAAATATAATGTTATTTGACTCAAGAACTTTCAACCTTAAAAATTTGTAGACAACCACTAAAAACATGTTCCCACCCAAAGTTGTTGAACAAGGAAAAAACCCATAGTTCTCACTGCAACTCTTAATAGTACCTTTTTTGGTTGCATAAATCTTGAGAAATGAAGGAATCCTATTTGGAAACTCCATTATAGACCAACCTCCATCCTCAAAAGTTTCACAGTCCTGACACTTCAATTGCATACTTCTCCCACTACATAGGGTCAGATGGGAAGATATATCAAGAATACCTATTACAAGTCTGAGGCCTATAAAATGTTGTTTAAGGAGTTTCCTTAGTTTTTGGTGACCATATTTGATATTAATTTATTCATCCAACACTATCAATATTTTTCTACAATGCAACATTTTTTCTACTGTATCATACGTGGATGAAAATTCAGCAAGTGATTTTATAGCTTTTAACAATGCAATCTGACATAGAAAGCAAGATTTGGGTTTTTGTCCGCTATCTTTGAAATTATCATCCACAAACTTTAAGGACAATTTCAATGGTTTTATAGAGTTCTAGATGGTTCATAGAGAAGGGTTGGATTATACGAAAGAGTAGTGAGTGTGTTGTTTTTTTAATAAAGTATTAGAACAATATAACACTTGGCAAGGCAGGGAAGGAATTGTTACAATGATATTAATAGATATCTTGTTAAAAAACTACACATTAAATCTCAAAACTCCAAGCAAAATAAATTATAGGGGATTTATCAAAGATTGCCAAAGTGATCTTCAAACACTTCTCTTGAAAAAACTAGATACTAAATCATAGAGCTTAAAACAAAATCCGTTACAGGGGCTTTCATAAAGATTACCTGAGTAAAAATCAAATGTGAAAAAATGGCCACAAGAACGTTAAGAAATCCATTCATATCTCCTCTCTAGTTTCACAAGTGGTTGAACTAAAGAGACTATAAAATTTTGCAAACTAATTGAGGCCTATGGAGGATCCTTTGATCCATATTACTTAAAATAGCATGCGTTAATGTTAAATCTAATTTCTTAATTAAAAATTTAAAAAAATAGTCTTTTATTATAAAAAAGGTGGGAGTAAAATAAAAAAATGTCTTTTATTAAAAAAATTGGCACATACCATGTAAGTTAACATTTTAATTTATTAAAGCGTGAAAGTGTTAGTGGAGTGAAGGTGTCTCTAATTAGCATGTTAGTGTTATGCGGGACTTGAATAGATAAGTGCTTGACAATTATTTTCTTGATGAAACACATTTCTTGCTTACCTAAATTTTGGAGTACTAACTTATTAGGAATGAAAAATTGAGGATTAGACTTACATGGAAACTATTACAAAAGAAGATATCTTAAGTTCCTCGACTCAGGAGGGAGGAGGTTTTTATATTTCGATCCTCAACAATCCACTCGATAAAGTCCCACAAACCGTTGAGTAACCGCCGAGTCAGGAAGGGGGCCTAAATAGCTCTGCCTTCTGATGTTTCTAGTTTGATAAAGCACTAGATTCAATGGCATAGTCAATATATTAGTGATATCGAGAGGCAGAGTAAAGGGGTTTCACCAACGAATACAAAGGAATAGGAAGCACTCCATCAATATTCATCCTATATTCATAGTAAAATTACTGGACCCATGAGAAAATAAATGTGGCATTAACTAAACTATGATTCTCTAGTGATGTCCAAAGGGTAAGGCCAAAAGGAGAAGCAATTCATGAGGTGTTCATTTATCTCTTGGTAATGGTTCTTATTGGACAAGTGGGCCACAAGCTTGGCCTACCTTCATATGAGAGATGGGGATAAGTGACCAATACAATAAACAAACAATTACATATAGGTATGAACTATTCGGTATAGTTTGTATCAACAAAGATCAAATGTCTCCACTTGTAAATAGAAATCCCATAAGATTATTTCATGATTTTAGATGTATCTTATAGGGATGTGCTTTGTCTCCATTATAAATAAAAGGAAATAGCCAAATCCGTTGAATTAAAATGGAGATTGTAGCTAGAGTAAATGAAACAACGACATACCAGTGAATTGAATGGAGAATACAATGATAAGTCTACTGAATTTTTTCCTCATTTTTTTCTTGTCAAAATCTCTTGTTTGGTGCATCGTTCATTCCTCATTGTTGTTTGTTAGGTGATGAAAATTTACCATATTTCCATATATTGTTTGTTGATCTTATTTTTCTCTTTGGATATTTATGCTTAGCAAAAATATATTGGGGCTCTTCGCCCCACTATAAGACCCTAACTTGTATAAATGACATGCATGCCAACCCTAAGAAAACTTAGCCTACTCACAGGAATGTAAGGCATGAGACCTAAAATGGGACCAACCTACAAATATTGGTATAGATATTAACCATCCTAAGCACATATTCAATTTACTCAAATAGTTTGTTGCTGCTTTCTTTGACATTCTATCTGTCTCTCTAGCTTTTTATCTAACATTCTATCTTTCTATTTAGCTTTATTTCAGTTTTTATTTCAGTATAGATTTATTTCTATCTAAAAGGGAAGAGCAAGAAAAGTAACCATCCTTCCAAGGATATGAATGGGATTTTATTAGGTTTCCCATAAAGACATCAATGGGTTAGGATTCCCATTAAGATATATAATTGATCATTAAGCCAAGGTTAAGAATAATAAGACTAGAATTCAATAAGATTAACTTTCTGAGTTCTCTCCTAGATCCCCTCATAAAAAGTAAGAATTGTATGTGTTCAACACATAGAAAGCATTAATGATATTTCTTATATTAGAGTATGAAAACTGTATATGGACTCCCTTTTATCTAGATTTCTTTCCTACTAGAGGATAATAACAACTCTCATTTACTCATCTAATAGAGTCCTGGCTTAATGCTTTCTGCATCTGGTTTTGGCGTTATTACGTAAAATATGGCATGGATGAAGTATTTTATGTTGAGCCTTATCCTATTCCATTTGAATATCATTAATATCATCTACAATGTAACAAAAAAATGGATGCAGTTAAATAAGATAAAATGGATTATTTTCCATTGAGTTTTTTTTGGTAAGTTTATAGTAAATTCAAATAATTTTATGATAAATTTAACTTGAATTTTCCACTCTAAATTTACACATAACACATTCTTCCTCATTGTGTCCTATGTAGGTAGATGACCAAGAATCTGTTAAAGGTGCATATTCCTTCCTTGCCCTCTCCTTCCCTTACCCAACGAGAATTTATCCCTTCACTTGAATATTTAGATAACCTCAAGTCTCAACAGATTTATAAGAAGAAATAATTTACAACTTCTTTACCAATGCTATAAAACATGCTATAAATGGACACAACATGAAATGTACCATGTCCAAATTACCACTCCCTCGATAACTGATATTGGAGGGAAGAAAAAAATGTTTTCATGTTTGTAATAATAAAGTACACAATTAATGCTAATGAAATAATGATAGTATTATTTAGCATTGCTTTCACTTGAAAAAATACAAATGGTGCAAAGCCTTTTAACTTAAGAAATTAGTGGAGAATATAGACTGCATCCTCGGGAAGAAGCCTAATAAGACTATGGAAATTTATATTGGTTAAAAAGTTCTATTGTTTCTATTTGATAAGTTCAAAGAAAATGTTTCATAAAATATCAAATTGGAACTTTAAGTTAATAATTTCTATTTATATGTAAACTAATGTAAATAAAAAAAAAATGATTACTAATAGTCCCATGTCATAGACGACAAGGAATAATAATACATGTAGGGAGCTTATTGACATATGTAAATTTGAAGAAAATACAAAATCAAACAGGTTCAATTAGATATTCAATCAATTATTCATTTTAATGTTTAACATATAAGACCCTCAACATATGTTTTTGAGTGTGAGGAGGCCTACCTTAAAATGTAGTTAGGACATTGGATGACTGCAAATATAGTTTTCTAGTACAGTCTCTATGTACTTTCAAATGTTACTACTAAATATCTTGTATCTATGATGAACTTGAAAATAATTTATGAATATTACTCTACTTTGGGAAATATTTAATTGAAGGGAACTCAATATCGATAGTTACCATTTAAATTATTTAGCATTGGTTTAATGTTTGGGATATTTTCATTTACTTCAAATGAAATTGAGGAACTATTGTTTTCATATAATGTCTATGAAATATATTTACATGAAGAAGTCAATGCAATAGAAAGGATTCATATACTTAATGTCACTATCACATTCATCGTTATACGATATAATCCTTATATATTAGCTAAAAATTGATCCCTTATTCACTATTGTATTTAAAATGTGACCCACAAATCTCTAAAGTGAAATGATTCCTTTTCTCCATATAATTTCTTATTAACATAACCACACACCTATATTGAATTTCTCTGTTGATTTTTGGGAATATTCGCGTGTCTTGGAGTTTAGCATCCTTAACTTCCACCAACCACATGCTTAGAATTTTGTGGTAGTTTTTATTTTAGGAAAACTCTTCTACCCATAGAGGAATCATGGAAGCCTATTCTCTTAGAAACCTTTAGCCATTTTTCAAGGTGTTTTATTAAAATCAATTTATACATACATTGTAATCATTGAGGACTGTATTATTGTCAATATTGTTATGATTAATAATCCATTCGATCATATTAATGGGGAATTTAGAAATCCTTTATTACTAGAGTTATCTATGTAGAGTGGCCTCATGCCATCTTAAGGAGTAAACTACATATAAGTATTTTCTATCTTAAACTTCTATTTTTCATTTTATCTTCTAGGATCCAAGTAAAAAGTTCTACATGTCACCTATTTTAACAACACATCAATATAGTGAGGTTAGCAAACAATATTTTTTTAATTGAATAAATGAATTAAATTTAAAATGGATTTCATCAACTTAGATAAACATCACGGAAATTTTGAGCCCAAAAATTATTCTCTAGACAAAAAAAATTCTATTGAAGTCAACTTTAAATAATTAATTAGGGTCAAATCCTAGTAGTGCCACTAGATTTCAATGCTTTCACTCTGTATGGTGAAAAATCATAGTATTTTAGAGGAGACACCAAAAAAATCCATCCATGTTAAGGGTATGTGTTCTCCAGGTGATTGTGATCGCTAGGTGATTTTGATGGCTTAGATACCCATGGATTTTTTTTTTATACCATAGGTTTGTCACATAAGTCACAGGCATATTAGCAAAAGAAGAGATATAAATATGATTGAAGATGATGATGTCAACCACAAGTGTAAATAGTTTTGGAGGGAAAGAGAAATAACTTACATTTTTTTCTCGTGTTCAATGTATCTTCTAATAGTTAAACTCAAATTGAAGTGTAAGCACTTGTTGCATGTAGAATTAAATTATAAATCTAATTGATACCCACTTTATACACTTTTAATAATAAGAAATACATAAAAAAATATGTTTTTCAAAGAGATGTTTTAATCATGCATTTCTAATTTATGTCAATATAAGTTTATCAAATATAGAGTTATTACTTATTAGATGCATAATTTAATTATATATCCAATAAATATCTATATCATCAAAAAAAAAAAAACTAACAATATAATTTTTATTTTTATTTTTCCTTAAAATTCATCACCCTTGAACGCTATTATTTTCCTTAAGAGCACTTAAATTTTCTTTAATTAAAATTCAACATTGAAGAGATATGAGCAATTTTGATTCCATGGAAAATATAACAAACCATAAGTGAGATTATACGTCAAAAGTAGGGACATGATGCCATGCAACTTTCCTTGTCATATTTGAATACAACATTTTCCTATTATGCAGTTTTAGATTTTCATCTTATGATTTAAAATATTTTTATAATATGAACTATTTCATATGAAATATGGATTATATGGATTTAATTTTCATGGAAATTATACCATTTAAATATTTTCACTTGAACCAAGCATTTGAATCATTCACAAAATCCTAACTTATATTATGATTTACCCTATATGAAGAGGACTTCCCTTTGAATGTCACACATGAAGCCCAAAGGAGAATTGTTCTGCTAATCTTGAGTTAAAATGAAACACTTATTTTTAAAAATATAAAATCCATGGCATTGAATATGTATATCTGAAGGCACTTCCTAATTTTCTTAGTCAAACAATGGGCATTTCATCCTTCAAATAAGGCGTGACTAAGATTGAGGTGTGATTCTACTTATGGTTTGATACATTCGTCATCAACTTAGGTGAAGTGGTGGTTTTCAAATTCTATATTTTCAATAGAGATATTTTTAGGTCTAAAATTATTCTCCTAAACAAACATAGTGAAATAATACTTAAAATAATAATGCAAGACTTACACATTTCTAAAAGAATATATATATATATGTATGTATGTATGTACGTATGTATGTATGTATGTATGTATGTATGTATGTATGTATATGACTTACCCTATTACATTTTTAATTAAATATCAAGTATAGGCACTCATTGCATATAAAATTAAATTTGCATCGAATAGTACCCACTATGCCTACTTTAAATAAAATCATAGTGAGATATATTCAGAGTATATGATCAAAATATCTTCAATAAAAATGTATTTTCATTTATTTATAGTCTATTTTACTATGGTTTTAATTAAGGATATGCATTTTTACTTAATGGATGTAGAATTGAATTTTTCACCCAATGAGTTCATATACATAAAATTTGAACCTAAGCCTAAGATAAGCGGGAATATTTGATAAAGTGATTTTTTCCTTTTCTTTCCCTCCAAACTATTTACCCATATGGTAGAATTCATCATCTGGAATATTATTGGTTCTTTAAAAGTTGATGTTGATAACACATTTCTTTGATACCCATATTTTAATTTAAAATTTCTCTAATGTTTGCCTAAGTGGATGAAAGCTATTTTAAACATGACTTTTATGTTTGATTAATAAATATTTTTTTCTAACCTCATTGTTAAGCCGTATATAAGCCCCATGTTAACCCAAAACCCCTTATTAAGCTCAATATATTGAATGATAACATTTATATTATTATATTGTTATGTAGGCTACAACACCTCATGGTCTCATTTTATTATAGTTGTATCCTTTCTCTTCCATATTTATACTAAGGAGACCTAGTCATAGGATCATCAAATATTGTCATGTTTTTTGTATTATTTTTAAAAGGAGCCTTCCCCTCGAATTCAATCATAATTATTGTTTTCTTATCATTTTTAAGGCACAAATATCATAACATTGGGTATGATAGCTCTTGATCCTATGGTTTTTCTACTCAAAATAGGTCATCGTGGAAATTTTGCTACAACTTTTTCTTTTTGGTATGGTTTCAAATGGTATAACTTGGATATGATTAAGCATACATCTGAAGTCATCTCTAGTTAAAGTTTCAAATATTTTTTTTCTATATTTTTGGAGATATGGTCCAATGAAGTAATATTTTTTAAGGTTCCTAAATTCTGTCTCAAATAGGTTAGTTAAGAAGTTTCGCTAAAACATTTTTTCTTGTGAGGATTCAGACTGTGAAACTGGGATCACATTGAGAATATTTGATTCCATTTTTAGAATTTAAATCTATATACTTTGGGATTTCACCATATGGAAGTTAGGGTTTAGGAATAGTCAAAATAAATTTTAAGCAAGCTAGCTTGGTATTTTTCTATATATTCTTGTTTGGAAATTTTCAGATTGTGAAATATTCAGGGGTTTTGGGAGACATATAGAAGTACCTCATGTAAAATTTCTAGAACTATATTTAGATAATTAAACATGTGACACACTATATAATTTTTCTCATGTGAAAAGGCTAAAAAGGTACATAACTTACTAGTGACCTAACTATTCATTAGAAGATACCTTTTTTTTAATAAAGAGGAGGGATATTATTATTTTACAACATGTATCCAAAGAAAGCTACTACACCAATTAAATCTACTGAGGCCCATCATTGACCCATGAAGAAAGTGAAGACCTATAATTTATTTTATCTCAATTTCAGAATAAAGTTAATAAAATGGATGATAGTAGGTTGAAAATAGTGAATTTCCCAAGTTGTCAATAAAATCTCAAAAGCGAAATACAAACTAATATGAATGAAAATAACGAAGGAATAGGAATGAATATTTAGGAAAACAAATAGGAAATAGAAACTAAGATGAGTGAAAATAAGGAAGAAATACAACAATCCATGATTTCTATATTGGAAGGGCTTCATAAAATGGATTTGGAGATCTAACGAAATCATGAAATAAGGAGAACCATGTTTTTGAGAACTAATATCATATGGGGAGTATCCTATTAGAATTGGAGAACAAAAATTTTGAACACAAAACCATACTCATGAAATTTTAATCCAATTTCCACGTCATCATGGTTTCAAGTCAACGTCAAGGAACTAGTATATTCCAAGGATTGATATGGGGTAATTTTATGGTAGTGATCCTATAACATGGATATTTTATATGGTACAATACTTTGATCGAATCCAAGTGGAATCCTTACAAAAGGTAAATATTGCATACATATTTTTAGAACACGGCCAACAGCCATGGATTAATGACTTTATAAAAGAAAAAATGATTCTGATATATATTAGTCCATTTTTATAGAGGAATTGATAGCACATTATGGGGAGATTAAGAGAAACACATTGTTTAGTCAATTGGTCAATTTTCAACAAAAATTTCTTGTTATAGAGAACATTCAACAATTCCAAAAGATTGACTCTACTGGGGAAGAGCATTTCAGAGGATAATTTTTTACTCTTATTTATGGGTACTTTACAGGACAACATCTAACATGAGGTTCATCACTTTGAACCTAAATATCTAGAGCATGATTTTAGTCTGGTGAAAAAATTTGAAAGTAAAAATATGGCCCTTAGAAAATTGGTAACTAATAACAATAGAGAAAATCAATATCCCTTTCCTAAACTGACAAGGTTGACTCCTCAAAAAATAAATGAAAGAATAAAAAAGGGACTATGTTTCAATTGTGATAACAAGTATACTAAATGGCATAAATGTATTAAGAGGATATTGTTCTAGATTTATTGTGAAGATGAAGAATATCAAGAAGTGGAAACTTCATAAGATATAAAGGTAAAAGAAAATAATCCAACAATCTCTTGTCACGCATTTTATAACATTAATACTTGACAAACCCTCAAGACAAAATAATATATCAGAAGGAAAAGGGTAAAAATATTGGTTGATCTAGGTAGCACCCATAAATTCACTAATTACAAATTATAAAAGCTTCTTATTGCTTTGTATATCCAACACCATCATTTGAAGTGTTGATTACATATGGAGGTAAGATAAATTTTCCATGGAAGTGCAATAAGATTAAGCTAAATATAGAGGAGTTGTTATTGGTTAGTCCCATGATTTCAGACCAAATGGGTGGTGATGATGTTGTATTAGGGCTCCATTGGTTAGAGTCATTGGGAATAGTGGCCCTCGATTTCCAAGATCTTTTCATAATATTTTTCTCTGAATGAAAGGAAATTTAGCTTAGAGGTATCCAAGGGAAGCCAAGTAAAGTGATAAGCTCTAATAGCATGACAAAATTGCTAAATAATGGACAATAACTTATGCTTGCCAAATTGTGTTCATTAGATGTTCAAACATTTATATTCTCTGCTCTGGTGAATCTTCAAAAAGTTATCAACAATAATTGTAAGGTCTATGGAGAAATTCCTAAGTGTCTTCCACCAATCGAATATCATGACCATACTATTCATTTGCGGCCTAGAAGTGTACCACCAAAAATTAGGCCTTATAGATATCCACATGTGCAAAAGACTTTGATTGAGCTTATGGTTCAATATATTTTAGAGGTAGGAATCATTTAGCCTAGCTATAATGCTTTCTCTTCAACAATGATGTTGTTTATAAAAAATTATAGTACATGGCATATGTTTCCAGACTATAGAAAAATCAACAAAATGACAATCAAATATAAGCTTCCTATTCATGTCATTGATGATTTGTTAGGTGAATTGCATGGAGAAATTTTATTTACTAAGTTAGGTCTTTGTTCTATATATCATGAAATTATAATGAGGCAAGAAGACGTTCCAAAAACATCCTTTATATCACATGAAGGACATTATGAACTTAATGTTGGCACCTTCAACATTTCAAATCTTAGTGAATTCTATTTTCAAACCCTTGATAGAAAATTTGTTCAAGTATTTTTTGATGATATACTAATTGATAACAAATCTTGGGAAGAGCATGTGAAACATGTTGACAGTGTCTTGAACTATTGGAAGAGAAACAATCATATGAAAATCCTTCCATGTGTGCTATTTGGGTTCAAGATATGGAATATTTGGGTCATATTATATTATATTATGGTGTCAAGGTGAATTATAACAAATTAAAGGTATGAGGGAATGGAAAATCCATAATAACTTGAAGAAACTCACAGTATTATTATGACTCATAGGATATTACCGATTTTTTTTCAAGAATTATGGTCAAATAACAACACGTCTAACAAAATTGTTTAAGGAAGAATTTTATTGGACTAAATAAGCAACCAAATAATTTAAAGAAGTTAACGATGATATGTGTACAACTCTCTTCTTAACGACACTTAAATTCAGAAAATATATTCATTTTGGAATGTAATGCCTCATTTCATGGCATTGGTGTAGTTTTTATGGAAGAAGGAATTCCCCTTGCCTTTGGAACTAGTGAAATTAAAGGAAAGAACCTACTGAGACCCATAAATGAAAATGACATTGATGGGCTATGAAATTGTGATTTTTTCTACATAATCACCATGATTTATTTTTTACCAATCCATCTCTCTTACCTTAAATTATCATCAATACCTTGCACATATTTCATGAGAATATTAATGTATTAAATGCATATTTACAAGCTAACTTATCATCATTTTTAGATTATAACTGAGAATGTTAAAGAGTAGTTTTAATATCTATATTATTATGTATTAAATAAAATAAACAACACTAACCCAAACAAGTGAAGTTGTGTAGTTGTCTACCAGAATATGTCATAATTGGAAATTGTGATAAAGTAATAGTCGGCATACAAATATTCACTTGCTTGTCATAAAAATAAAAGGTCTCAAGGTCAAGAATCTGCAAGGAATTCAAAGCATACAAGTAAAACCACCTGTATATTGTTATCTATATGCTACACACAAGACCAATCACACCCAACCGATTATGAGGACTTCATTAGATCCCAAAGATGGCATAGTTTTGTCCAACAACTTGTTTCTCTAATAACTAAAGACTTTATGAGGTGCCTCGGTGCATATTAGTCATTAAAATGTTGAGGGAAAAATGACTTATTATCCATAGTTCATTTGTTATGTCCCCTCTTTATTTAGATAGTCAATGTTTCATGTGATAGACTATTTTTGTTAAGAAACCTTTAATTGTGAAAAAAAAATTGGGAACTATATTCCCCTCCATTATATAAATATGTGTACTTTGATATGTATAGACATGTCATCTATGTGTGAAAATTTTGTAATTTTTATTCCTCCTAATATAAATTATGTTAGGACCCCAACAAGTGGTGCAGTAGGAGCCACTCACACAAATATAGTGGCAACCAAAAGGGGGAATCCTTTAAAGCTCACTTTTTTTAAATAGTATAGGGAAACCATCAAAGGGAGAAAGACGAAGGAGGTAGAAACTACATTAGGTAAGGAGCTGGAGAGTTCCAAGAGTTCTGATGAAATTCAAAACCCAAATGCTCCAGAAGAGGAAAATATGGGAAACAAATAAGTAAATTGAGTTAGGCAACACAGACCTGTTACTTTCAAATTTCCCATCCAATACCTTGATGCAGTAGTCCAAATGAATAACATACATATGTTTTTCCTTCCTATTTTTCATGGCCTATCCATGGAATGTGTGGACACTTTTTTTATGTTCTTTTTTGTATTTATATTCAAACTTTTCCCTCCAACTTTGAAATATTTAGCTCTTTGTTGGTTTATGGGATGTGGGGAAAAATCTATCTATACTTGGGATGATATGAATTTTTTTTTTTTTGAAAAAATACCGAGACTAAATCCTAAGATATTAAGGAAGGAATATTCAATATTTCCCAAGAAAATGATGAGAGTATAGAGGACTATGTAGAAATATTTCTGTATAGTTTACAAGGAACAAAACAAAATAATCTAGACCCAAAGATGATGAATATCCTTTTCCTTACGTGAATATGAGAATAATTCCTTAAAAAATTAAACCTTGTGGGTGAAAGAGATGTTTCTTTGTAATCATATGAGGATAAATGTGGCTTTTGTAAGCAATATTCTAGAGGGGGCTTGAAATATTGTAAAAACCCTTTGGATATGGTATCCACTATTAAAAGGTCAAGTGGGGCAGGGGTAACTAAACCTGTGCTAGGGAACTTGTTAGATAAATTCAAAACTAATATTCTTAGCACCCTTAGTTCTCAATTAGATATCTTACAAGCTAAAAATAAAAAGGAGGAGGCCAAACTAGGGAACTTGTTAGATAAATTCAAAACTAATATTCTTAGCACCCTTAGTTCTCAATTAGATATCTTACAAGCTAAAAATAAAAAGTAGGAGGCCAAACTAGCATTTGAGATATTTTTCTCTAAATTTCAGAGGAGAACCCGCTTAGGGAGCATCCTTTGAAAAATGTAGAGACATGTAATATTTGCGAGAAAAAACATTCTACTCGAGAATGTACTTCTCTACTAACTCTTAGTGAAATAGTTTAGGAATCCAATGAGGAAACTGAACAAATCTTCTTTTTGGCTCAGTAGAAGCCATGGCCCCCTTGATGAATTTGATCTAAACCCTTTAATCCTTCATAATATTTTAATTCGACTTCTAGTTGGAAACCTCCTATGCCTTAGCCAGAATAGCCCACTCAGATGCAAAATCAAGGTTGGGCCCCAGGTTGGACAGGACCTTTTCCCTTTGAAAATATGGCACCACAAGCTCCATCTAAAACACATCCTCAAAAACATCAACTAACTTCAAATAAATTCTCTCAAACTCATCAAACACCTTAATTTATAGCACAACATATACCTAATCATACCAATAAATTAGTACAACCAAACAAAAACATTGAACTACCCTTTTTCCTTACTTATAGATTTTCATTGATGGACTGCAAAGACATTCATTTATGCTTAGGAAAATTGTTCAGAATTATTTAATTCTCCTATTATTTAGGAGAAATATGATGACGACACCTCCCAAAAACAATAATTTATCTTCTTGAAAGCTCAATATACATCAACAAAACAATATGTTGAGAATGAATTAGAATATACTCCTTAGCCAGAAATATTGTGTCTTAAGAAGCCTCATGTACAACATCAATTTGATTTTTTGAGAAAATTAAGGAGTATATGTGTCACTGTCCCACTGTTTCAAGCCACTACATATGTCCCAATAAATTCAAAATCAATTTGTGAAATTTTTCTAAAGAAGCCATGAGGAAAAAAGAAAGATGCAAAGATGGTTCATGCAATAGGGAGGTTAGAAGACTTAATGTCAGGGAATGTGTTTACATCAAAATATGGGGATCTTAGTAGCCCCCATCATTACTATTAACATCAATAATGTCCACATATACAATAATTTAATCGACTTAGGGGCAACCATAAATGTCATGACTAAATAATCCATGGAGATACTTAAATTATATAGTCTTCGACCAACCACCACTATTGTTCAATTTGCTAATTGGTCGACCATAAAAACAAAAGGAGTGGTTGAAGCCATATTTGTTTCAATATATTTGTGGAAATACCCAGTTGATTTCATGATTCTTCAACCTAAAGATAATCTTGGAGGGTACCTGCTAATTCTAGGAATACCCTAGCTAGTCATAGTAGATGACTATATCAATTTAAGGTTGGGGGATATTATTATTTCCCATGAGAATTCCATGAAAAATATTATTTTTTATCTTCCCACTAAAGCTTTCTTTAACTAGGGAATTTATTTATGGTTTGAGGACAATGATGATGAAGCTACTAGGCTTGTCTTGACCTTTGATCAATCACCGTTCTTTAAATAAAATTCTAAGGATTATTGGATTTGTACCTTTTTAGTCACATTTGTGTCTCGATTACAATTTTCTATATGATATAGTTTTAGGGAAGCATCGTAAGAAACATGTTCACTTGCTCAACTAGCACATTAACTAGATACAATACCCCAACCAAACACTCTCATAGAAAACCAAATTAAAGTTGTTGAAATCCATCATTGAAAAATTCCAAATATTATTTCCCATATGGAATCCTCACAACAAAATAAACTTATAGCGATGATTCAAATAAATTGTAGTGATTTTTCTTGGGACTATACAGACATGAAGGGAATTCCTCCCAATTTATGTACTCACAACATTTATGTGAAGGAATATTCCTAACTTGTTAGGAAAATCCAAAGGAGGATAAATCTAGAATTAAAGGACATTGTTAAAGAGGAGTTGCAAAATTTCTTGATGCAAACTTTATTTATCCCATATTTGATAGTAAGTGGGTCTCTCCATTGGTAATTATTCCTAAAAGGAATGGAAAATGGAGACTCTACATTGACTATTGGGAATTAAATAAGGCTACCTTAAAATATTATTTACGCTTGGCCTTCATTGGTCAACTCTTAGATACCATGTCCGAGAATAGATTGTTTTATTTTCTTGACGTATTCCATTAAATAAAAGCTATTCACTACTCCTATATTGCAAGGTCCTATTTCGTCTCTACCTTATCACATACATACTAATGCTTCTGACATGACTATCAGGGCCATATTGGGATAGAAAGAGGAACAAAAACCATGTTCCATCTATTATTTCAGTAATAACCTCACCCCAACCAAATTAAATTGTACGATTATTGAAAAAGAATTCCTTTTTGTGGTACATGCCATAAATATTTTTTTTCATTACATTATTTGGAATCCTATATTTGTAAACACTTATCACTCTTCCATTAAGTATCTTATGAACAAACCCATTACTCATGATAGACTAACTAGGTGGCTTCTTTTTCTACAAGAACTTGACATCACCATCATTGAAAATCTCAGAAAAGAAATTTTTTTCTATAATAATAAATATTAATCGAATTCCACATAAGACATATTTCTAGATGAAAATCTATTTTATAGATATTGCTAATTATTTGTTTACAGGGAAACCTCCACAAAATTTGTGTCCGAGAGAGTGACAAAAAGTCATCATAGACAACAGTATGTACTCTTGGATCCATGAGTACTTATTACATATAGAGCCTGATAACTTGATTAAGAAATATTTTTGGTAAGTTGAGATTGATGAAATTTTAAAGGCATGTCATGACGAGCCATATGGGAGCCACTTTGCTGAAAGAAAACTACGAACAAAGTCTTGTACCAAGGATATTATTGGCAAAAATATTTTTAGGAATGATAATAAGTATGTCAGAAGCTTTCACAAATTTCATAGAATGGGAGAACCATCTCAGTCTCACGAAATTCCACTACAACCACAAATCATGTTAGAGCCTTCTGAGAAATGGGCCCTTGAATTTGTAGGACTGATTAATCCTCCATCAAAACAAAAATTATACACTTTGGTATGTACTGACTATGTCACTAAGTGGCTAGAGGCTAAATCCCTACCTCAGGCGTTATAGGAGGTAGTGGTTGATTTTATGTATGGAGAATTAAATTTTCATTTTGGAGTTCTACGAGAAATTGTTACAAATCAAGGGACTCGGTTTACTTCCAAGCTCATACAATCCATTACCAAAAATTCCATAATGAAACACTGGATGTCCACCTCATATAATCTTGACCAAGGCAGTAGAACAACACCATAACGATTAGGATGAGAATATCTTAGAGGCCTTGTAGGAATATATAATTTCTTGGAAAAAAATCCACTAGCTTTAATCCTTACAAGCTTATATACAGGAAGACGGTTTCCCTTACTATTGAGATCAAAATCAAGACATTAAGGAAAAAATTACAAGTGAGGATGGGCCTTTCCAAGGCATAGTAGCACCAATTAGATTATCTCAATGAACTTGATAAGATTCTTCAAGTTTCCATACATAAAATGACTATTGTTAAATAACAGTGAGAAAGGTGGCTTAAAAAATTATTAAAAAGAAGAAAACTCAAAGGGGGATATTACACTCTCTTGTTCTATTGTAGATATAAGGACTTCAAAGGAAAATTTTATAATCAAAGGTTGGGACCATATGAAATTGAGACTATATTATATAATCAATTTCTTACATTTTACACCATTGTTGAAGCAAAAATACCATTATTGGGTAATAGGAGTGAGATAAAATTATATGAAAATCCTCAATCCAAAGACGAATTTATCAAGGAGCTTCAAGAAATTAGACATAGAAATCATAGAATGGGGAGACGCTCCTTCCCTTTCTATAACCTATTAATTCCTTAGTCCATTATATACTATTTAAAGAAAAGGAAAAAAATATTTGGTAGTGAAATCCTAGTTTTCAGCCAATACCATCACTTAGTTGTGTTAGAAACTAGGTACTAGTTGATATCTCTAAGATAATAGAATACTTCTAACTAATAAAACCCTTTTAGGAACAATTGGATGGGCTTGTGCCAGAAAACTTAGATTCTGACTCACTTGATATTTATAATGGCATATGATTTGGATATGATTTCACATGAATGACTATATTGATGACAACATATTTAAGGCTATATTTCTAAAAAATACTACATGAGGAACAACGCAATGGTGCAACTATGTATTACACATGCTCATTATCATAATTCAGGGACTCTTTGAAATTTTTTTTTTTTAAATCATTCTTTGGAAGCTAGTAGTTGTTAATATTATCATAATCATGCCTAACCTATTTAATCTCTAATCCCACAAAACCCCTATATCCTACTCACAATTTATATCTCACTGATCTTATCCTTTCAGGTGAGTGGTATTCTTTGACTTGTAGATTGTGTGGTAAGGCATGCCATATGTCCTGGAAAGCTTGGAATATTTATGTTCCCAATAGTATAAACGTATTTTGAAAGTCTACAATGGCTTGCTCCTATTTTTCAATGTATTTGGGTGCCAAATTTTCATAATAAGAGATGAGGTTATGATTGCTAATGATAAACTTATGGCTCACCAGCTCTACTCTGATGTACATAGGTTCCTTCTACTCTTGTGTCATTTCCTTTTCCTCCTCCTCTGCCCTTCTCTATTCATGAACTAAACAATATGCTAAAGCCATGAAATGCATGTCTCACAATCTAGAAGTTGGATTCCATAAATTCAGATCTGTCAAAATGAAGTTATGCATTTAGAAGTGTCACACTAAATTTTGTCATCATGATTATTGATTCATATCTCTCACCATATTATAAGAGTCTCAAGTGAATCCCCTATCAATATTGAAGTAAAAAAATACGAGGCACAAAAGGAATTTTGGGTTGCACTACTTAAAACCTTTTTTGAGCATCTACACAATTTTCCTAACCATTACCTTCACATGTGCATTTTTTACCATTGTGGCCTGAACAATTTTGTGCATTTTCTTGTGTAAAAGCACTGGAAGGACTTCTACAAGCACATCGCTAATAGGTAAGTGATTCTTCATGTACTTCATGTTTCATGTTTCACTAATAGGCTAAGGAAACATAGTAATACTTTTGATGTTTGTTACTAGGTTTTGTTGGAAATCTAAGGAGATCCTTCTAGTCTGCAAGACGTGATTTTTCCACCTAACAAATTTGTGACTCCACTAAGGGACAAGAGTTATCTATTGTGTTATACTGTGAGCCTTGACACCATTATACCCTTTTAAGTATTAAAATTTATGGTTTGAGACCTTTTTATTTTATTTTTTCTTACAATTTCCCTTAGAAAAAGAGTGCATGTTTGTGTACTTATCCCTTAGCAACAACACATATGCGCACTAGATTACATTGTTTTCTTGCGCAAATACCTGAACTTTTTGAAAATTTGGGTCTGTTTTATTTAAGTCCCTTTTTTATGATTTCTTAAGCTTCGTTATTGTCCTATAGAGTCTCTATCAGTTTGATTGTTTTTTTTTTAATTTTATTTTTGAGAAATTATTAATTTGATTTCCTTTGGTGAGCACTCAAAGGTTTGTCTTAGTTTCTTAACAATTTTTGCATGTTTTTTATTTCATTTTTTAAAACTATTTTTAGTCTAGATGTGGATTTCTAATCCTATTTGATTTCTTTCTCTATATTCATTGATTTCAACGTACATGGTGATTTCTAATCTTATTTGATTTGTTGTGCTAGGTGCATTGATTTTAGTGTAGATGTTGATTTATAATTATATTTTATTGCTTGCACTAGATGCATTGATTTAAGTGTAGATGTGGATACATAATCCTATTTCATTTCTTGCACTAGATGCATGGATTTTAGTTTAGATGTGGATTTATAATCCTATTTGATTTCTTGCACTAGATGCATGGATTTCAGTGTAGATGTGAATTTCTAATCCTATTTGATTACTTGCACTAGATGCATTGATTTCAGTGTAGATGTTGATTTCTAATATCATTCGATTGTTGGAATTAGATGCATTGATTTTAGTGTAGATGTTGTTTTCTAATCTTATTTGATTGTTAGCATTAGATTCATTAGATTTTTTTAATATTGAGGTTGTATATTATTTAAAAAAATCAAGATATATTTAGTAATAAGTAGAGTGACACTATTTAGAAATAATTAGATGTCCAAAGTTGTAATACCTAGAATCAAAATGAGAAAGATGTGCAGTATCAATCCTCCTGCAAAGTTAAAATTAAAATTAAGCATTGACAAGATCGTCTGCCTTCTTCATCACCAACTAATTAATAATATAAAATTACATATATTTAAAATTACTAATAGAGTAATTGCATACAACAACTTATTCAAAATATTTATAGGATTAAAATGTATACTTATAAACATCAAAACAAATAAAAGTATTCTTGAAGAAGATGTGATAATTGTTTGGAGAAAAAAATAATCTAAATATTTTATAAATATGGCCACTTATTAACAAAAATTCAAAATTACATTATTTCTTGAATTTGCAAAATAGACTATAGATAAAAAAAATCATCAAATTATTCTTGAAGGAAATACATTATTTCTAACATAAATAAAGAAACATGTTATTGCAAGAGTAATATTGACATAGTAAATTATTAAAACTACTCTTCAAGATATATTTTGAAATATTTGGAGGAATGATATTCAAAATCTATTAGTTCTCAAAGTTGTGATACCGAAAATTAAATGAAATAGATGTTCAATATCAATCCTCTTGAAAACTATCAATCTCATTATTTTCTCCAAGGCCTTTCTTATCCTTTAAGGTGAGTGGTATTATTTCACTTGTGGACTATGGGGTAATACATGCCATCTATTCTGGAAAGCTTGAAGAATTTCTTTTCCGAATAGTTTAAAGGTATTTTCAAAGTGTAGAATGGATTTATCCTGGTTTGGAATGTACTTGGGTGCCAAAGTTACATAAGAAGATGAGGTTATGATGGTTAATAGCAGCCTTACGACTCACCAAATCTGCTCTGATATAAAAATGTTCCTTCTCCTCTTGTGTCATTTCCTTTTTCTCCTCCTTAGGCATTTTATCTTCATGAAAAAACCAAGATGCTAAAGCCATGAGCTGCATGTCTCCTAATCTAGAATTTGGATCCCAGAAATTCAAATCTACCAAAATATAGTTGTGCATGTATAATTGTTACACTAAATTTTGTGATTATGAATGGAAATTCAAATCTCTCGCCATTCGATAAGTGCCTCAAGTGAATACCCTATGAAGCTTGAAGTAAAAAAGTATTAGTGACAAAAGGAATTTTTGGTTGCACTACTTAAAAAGCATTTGTGAGCATCTACACAGTTTTCCTAACCATTACCTGCACATGTGTAGTTTTTGCCATTTTGGCCTACGCAATTCTGCACTCTATATTCCACTATAAACTACACAATCCTGTTAACGCAAGTAAAAAAAAAAAAAAAAATTCTAAAATATTTTATGGACAAACATTATCCAAATTAGAAATGTCGAACCACTACGTACCAGCACCTCATACCTTGGTTCAAGGAACTAATTTCATCTTCTTGAGGACCCTATCCCTTGAGAAGAGGAACTATAAACCTCTTCCTCTTGCCTATAAATTGAGGATAGGACTGGTGGAATAGAGGATATTTGGATTTGTAAAATTATGTTGCTAATTTTGCGTATGAAGAACTTGTCATCAAGGGAAGGAGCGAAGACTATTGGAAGAGACTTGTGACATCAATGAAATGAGGTTGTAAGATTGTTCTCCTTTAAATTTAATACAAATTAGTTTTTTGTTTCATAATTGTGTTTATTTTGATGTTTTTTTAGAGTTTCCTTCATCACTCGCATGGTTTATAATTGATTGTTGATTTAATTATATGTTGTATGCTAAATTAGAGATTTTATTTATCTTTGACTTTATATGCGAGATGCTTTGACCCTTTTGAATTTTTTATCTATTCAAATATCTTTTGGATAACCATGGAGAAGCTATGGAAAGCATTGGGAAAACCTCTAAACCATTGAGAAAAATTTGGTTATGGAAAGAACTAAAAGGACCTCTACATGCACATCACGAATAGGTAAGTGATTCTTCATGTACTACATGTTTCATGTTTCATTTATAGGCTAAGGAAAGGAAGCAATAATTTTGATGTTTGTTACTAGGTGTTGTTGGAAATCTAGGGAGATCCATCTTGTCTGCAAAAAGTGACTTGTCTGCCTAAAAAATTGCGGACTCCACTACGGCAAGAGATTTATCGATTATGTCCTATTGTGACACTTGACACCATTAGACCATTTTAATAATTGAAATGACTGGTTTGTGACCTTTGTTTCTTATTTTTCTTATGTTTTTAGGTCTGCGGAGTTTTCCTTTAGCAACAAAGCACATATCTGCGCACTTAGCCCTTAGAAACAATGCATATGTGCATTGAATTGCATTGTTTGTCTTCGCACATACCTGGATTTTTTCAAAATTTTGGTTTCTCTGATTTAAGTCAAGGGTTATTGTTTTAAGATTTCTTAAGATTGTTGACAGCTTTATATAGTCTCTGTCAATTTCATTGGGTGTTTTTAATTTTATTTTTGAGAAATTATTAATTTTATTTCCTTTAGTCATTACTCATAGGTTTGTCTCACTTTATTAGCATTTGTTGCATGTTTCTACTTTCATTTTTGCAAACAAAAAATCAGATTTGATGTTAATTTCTAATTCTATTTGATTACTTTCTCTAGATGCATTGATTTTAGTGTAGATAGTGATTTCTAATATTATTTGATTGCTTGTGCTAGATGAATTTATTTTAGTGTAGATGTTGATTTCTAATTATATTTGATTGCTTACACTAGATGCATTGAGTTTAGTGTAGTTGTTGTTTTCTAATCTTATTTGATTGCTTGCATTATATGCATTGATTTCTGTGTAGATGTTTTTTGTAATCCTATTTGATTTCTTTTATTAGATGGATTAGATGTTGTTAATATTCAGACTCTAAATTACTAAATTATTTTTCAAGATAAGATGGATGGGGAGAGAGGGAAGAATATTTCCTACACTAGATGTATTGATTTTAGTGTAGAATATCATTTCTAGTCCTATTTCATTTCTTTCCCTAGATGCATTGATTTCAGTGTAGATGTCAGTTTCTAATTATATTTGATTGCTTGCACTAGATGCATTGATTTTAGTGTATATGTGGATTTATAATCCTATTTAATTTCTTGCACTAGATGCATGGATTTTAGTTTAGATGTGGATTTCTAATCCTATTTGATTTCTTTCAATAGATGCATGGATTTCAATTTAAATGTGTATTTCCATCCTATTTCATTTCTTGCACTTGTTGCATCGATTTCAGTGTAGATGTTTATTCGTGGCATTAGATGCATTGATTTCATCATAGATGTTGTTTTCTAATCCTATTTGATTGTTTTCATTAGATGAAATAGATGTTGTTAATATTGAGGTTGTAAATTATTAACAAAAATGTTTTTCAAGATATATTTCGTAATAAGTAGAGGAAATTATTAAGAAATAATTAGCTGTCAAAAGTTGTAATACCTAGAATTAAAATGAAAACGATGTGCAGAATCAATTTAAAATTAAAATTTATCCATGACAAGATCGTCTCCCTTCTTCATCACCAAATAATTACTAATAGAAAATTACATATATTCAAAACTACTAATAGAGTAATTGCATAAAACAATTTATTCAAAATATTTCTAAGAGGAAAATGTATATTTAGAAACATCACGACAAATCAAAATACTCTTGAATGACAAGTGATAATTCTTTGGAGAAACAAACAATGTAAAGATTTTGTAAATTTGGACACTCATTAAAAAAAATTCAAAAAGTACATTATTTCTTGAATTTGCAAATTTAATTATATATAAAAAACAAATCATCAAAATATTCTTGAAGGAAATAAATTATTTCAAACATAAATTAAAAAACAAATTATTTCAAGAGTAATATTAACACAGTAAATTATTAAAACTACTATACAAGTTATATTTTGTAATATTTGGAGGAACACTATTCAAAATTAATTAATTTTAAAAAGTTGTGATACCTGAAATTAAATGAAATAGATGTCAAATATAAATCCTCCTATAAACTAACAATCTCACTATTTTCTCCAAGGCCATTCTTATCCTTTCAAGTGAGTGGTATTCTTTGACTTGTAGACTATGGGGTAAGGCGTGCCATATTTTTTGGCAAGCTTGCATAATTTTTGTTCCCAATAGTCTAAAGTTATTTTAAAAGTGTAGAATGTCTTTCTCCTAGTTTGCAATGTATTTGGGTGCCAAAGTTGCATCAGTAGAGATGAGGTTATGATTGCGAGTATTAGCCTTAGGGTCACCGGCTCTGCTGTGATGTACCAAGGTTCCTTCTCCTTTTGTGTCATTTCCTTTTACTCTTGCTAGACCCTTTTCTCTTCATGAACCAAACAAGATACTAAATCCATGAGTTACATTTCTCCCAATCTAGAATTGGATTCCAGAAAATCAGACTCGTAAAAATGAAGTTGTGCATGTAGAATTGCTACAATATATTTGTCACCATGATTGTCGATTCATGTATCTCGCCATCTGATAACTGTATCAAGTGAATCCCCTATGAAGCTTGAAGTAAAAAAATACCAGGGAAAAAAGGAATTTTGGGTTGCATTGCTTAAAAACCATTTTTGAGCATCTGCGCAATTTTCCTAACCATTTCCTACACATGTGTATTTTTTACCATTGTGGCCAGCGCAATTCTATGCATTGTCTTCCACTATAAATTGCGCAATATTTTTCACTCAAATAACAATAATAATAAAAATTCTAGAAGCTTTGATGGAGGAATCTTATCCAAATTAGAAACCTCAAACCACTACATACTTGCGCCTCATCCCTCGGTTGGTGGAACTAATTTTCTCCTCTTAAAAACCCTATCCCTTGAGAAGAGGAGCTAGACTCTCTTCTCTTTCCTATAGATTAAGCATAGCACTTGAGGAATAGAGAAGAATTGGATTTGTAAACATATGATGTTGATTTTGGGTCTAAAGAGCTTGTCATGAAGGGAAGGAATGAAAACCAGGCTATAAGCTTGTTCTAATTTTAATTTAAGATAAATTACTTGTTCTCTTCTAATTTCATCTATTTTAATGTTATTTACGAGATTCCTTGATCACTCGCATGGTTTATAACTGATTATTGATTCAATTATATGTTGTATGCTAAATTAGGGATTTAATTTACGTTTTATTTTATATGCAATATGCTTTGATCCCTTTGAATGTTTTTATCTATCTAGACCTCTTTTGTAACATCATTGAGAATTTGTGGAAAGAATTTGGAAATCCTAAAAGGAATTTAGGAAAATTTGGCCGTGGAAAGAACCAAAAGGAATTCTACAAGCACAACACTAATAGGTAAGTGTTTCTTCACGTACTACATGTTTCATGTTACAATTATAGGCTACAAAAATGTAGCAATCATTTTAATGTTTGTTACTAGGTTTTTTGGGAAATCTAGGGAGATGCTTCTTGTCAGAAAGAAGTGATTTGTCCAACTAAAAAATTAGCGGCTCCACTACGGGATAAAAGTTATCCATTGGACCCTGTTCTGACCATTCACACTTTTAGACCCTTCTAAGATTTGAAATTTCTAGTTTGAGACCTTTTTTTTTTTCTTTTTATTAAGTTTTTAGGTCTATGCATTTTTCCTTTAGAAATAGAGAACATATTTTTGTGCTTATCCCTTAGCAATAGTGTGTATGTTCAATGTATTACATAGTTTTCCTGCACACATACTAGAAATTTTTGAAAAATTGTGTTTCTCTGATTTAAGACCATTTTTCTTTTTTGATGATTTCTTAAGCTCATTTACAATATTATAGAGTCCTTATCAATTTGATTGGATCATTTCAATTTTCTTTCTGAGAAATTATTAATTTGATTTTGTTTGGTCATTGCTCAGTGGTTTGTCTCAATTTCTTAACATTTTCTGCATGTTTTTCCTATCATTTTTACAAGCAAATTTCAGTTTAGATTTTTATTTATAATCATATTTGATTGTTTTCTTTAGATGAATT
Organism: Pinus albicaulis; assembly: GCA_034641835.2. NCBI lineage: Eukaryota > Viridiplantae > Streptophyta > Pinopsida > Pinales > Pinaceae > Pinus > Pinus albicaulis. The sequence goes on from CM076573.1 coordinate 891,888,021, forward strand.
GATTTCAATGTAGATGGTTATTTATAATATTATTTGATTTCTTGCGCTAGATGCATTAATTTTATCGTAGGTGTTGATTTCTACTTATATTTGATTTCTTACACTAGATGCATTGATTTCAATGTAGATGTTGGTTTCTAATCTTATTTGGCTTCTTGAATTATATTCATTGATTTAAGTGTAGATGTTGTTTTATATTCCTATTTCATTTCTTTATTAGATGGATTAGATGTTTTTAATCTTCAAACTATAAATTATTAAAAATATTATTCAATATTAGATGAACAGGGGAGAGAGGGAAGAAGATTTCTTGCAATAGATGCATTGATTTTAGTGTAGATTATGATTTCTAATCCTATTTTATTACTTCCCTAGATGAATTTATTTTAGTGTGGATGTTTCTTTCTACTTATATTTGATTTCTTGCAATAGATGCATTGATTTCAGTGTAGATGTGGATTTCTAATCCTATTTCATTGCTTGCACTAGATGCATGGGTTTCACTGTAGATGCAGATTTATAATCCTATTTGATCGCTTGCACTAGATGCATGGATTTCAATGTAGATTTGAATTTCTAATCCTATTTTATCGCTCACACTACATGCATCGATTTCATTGTAGATGTTGATTTCTAATCTCATTTGATTGTTGGCATTAGATGCATTGATTTCAATGTAGACATTGTTTTCTAATCCTATTTGATTGTTTACATTAGATGCATTATATGTTGTTAATATTTAGGTTGTAGATTAGTAAGAAAATATTTTTCAAGATATACTTAGTAATAAGTAGAGGGACATTATTAAGAAATAATATTTTGTCAAAAGTTGTGATACCTAGAATTAAAATGAAAACGATGTTCATAATCAATCCTCCTGCGAAGTGAAAATTAAATTAATCCTCAACAAGATCGCCTCCATTCTTCATCACCAACTAGTTACTAATAGACAATTACATATAGTCAAAATTACATGTATTCAAAATTACTAATAGAGTAATTGCATACAACAATGTATTCAAAATATTTATAAGAGGAAAGTGTATATCTATAAACATCAAAACAAATCGAAATATTCTTGAAGGAGATGTGATAATTGTTTAGAGAAACAAATAATGTAAAGTATTTATAAATATGGCCACTCATTAAAAATAAATAAAAAATACATTATCTCATGAATTTGCAAAATAGACTATAGATTAAAAAAATCATCGAAATATTCTTGAAGGAAATACATTATTTCAAACATAAATAAAGAAACAAATGATTTCAATATTAATATTGACATGGTAAATTGTTAAAGAAACTCTTCAATATATATTTCGTAATATTTTGAGGAACAATATTTATAATTAAATAGTTGTAAGAAGTTGTGATACGTAAAATTAAATGAAATAGATGTGCAATTTCAATCCTCCTGCAAACTCTCAATCTCATTGTTTTCTCCAAGGCCTTTCTTATCATTTCAAGTGAGCTGTATTCTTTGACTTGTAGATTATGGGGTAAGGCATTCCATATTTTCTGGCAAGTTCCCATAATTTATGTTTCCAATAGTCTAAATTTATTTTTAAAGTGCAGAATGACTTGCTCTTGGTCTGCAATGTATTTCGGTGGCAAAGTTACATCAAAAGCGATGAGGTTATGATTTCTAATGAGAGCCTTGGGGATCACCAGCTCTGCCCCTCCTTGACCCTTTTCTCTTCATGAACCAGCCAAGATGCTACAACCATGAGGTGCATGTCTCCCAATCTAGAATTGGGATCTCAGAAATTCACATCTATCAAAATGAAATCGTGCATATAAACTTTTTACACTATATTGTATCACCATGACTATTTATTCAGATCTCTCTCCATTCAATAAGTGTCTCAAGCAAATCCCCTATGAAGCTTGA